>BQNB010074262.1:0-24949 GCA_026074375.1 Tanacetum coccineum | reverse complement strand
AATATCAAAAATGAAGTGAATGTGTTCAAATTTTTTGCAATCTTAAAAAGGATGGATCAGGATTCTGGATTCATAATGGCAGGTAAATTTTTATTTCCATATTTACCTGAAAGACTTGAGCAACAAATGATATGTAATCACCATTATTTTGTTTGTTTGTTGTTGATCCCAATCCTTGATCGATTCTTTAGCTTGTATAAAGAATATGTTACATAGGATAAATCCAAAATAACACTGATAGAAACTTTGTGTTGAATATTAAAGAGTATGTGGAAACTACTCTTTAATACCTAGAAGAATTTTGAATAAAACAGTGAATATGAAAGAACACAAATGTAACCAAAAAGCTTCATTATTATTATGATAAATAATACGAGTACTCTGGCTAGTACTAGGGTTTACAACGTTGAAGCTATATCTCTACACACTTTTTCTCAATTTTTTAACTATTTGTCTATGATCTCTTTATATAGAGAGATCATAAGACTTACAAGGAAACATAATTAATACAATTAATTACACATTAATTACAAGGAAACTATATAAGGAAACTAAATCTTCTCTTTAAAGCATATCATCACTCCATCAATAACGTTGATCTCGTTTCCTTCTTTAGCATATCTTGTTTCCCAATCAGCATTAATATCTTCAGTCATTGACTTCAATCAGCATTAAGAATATTCACTAGCAGCATTAACTTTGTGCTACCAGTACTAACTACTTAGAATATTTTCTTCAGTCTTCACCAGCAGTCTTAAGTCCTTCAGCAGTATTAAGTTAGTACTTGCATTACTAACTTTGCTCTAGCGGTACTAAGTTTACTCTAGCAGTACTAACTGATTAGTACTGGCAATTTCCAACACTTAGCATATTTCCATGTATCTTGAGCAGTACTAAATTATGTTTGGCAGTACAAAGTATGAAGACTTTAATTCCTAACAATCCTCCCCTAAACTTGATATTCATCTTGTTAATCATCAAGTTTCTTCATTAAAGGCTTCTTGATCCCAACAATCCTCCCCTAAACTTGATCTTCATCTTTTGAATCTTTAAGTTTCTTGATAAGAAGCTTTATCTTCACTAGGAGGATGTATCTAAACACATCTTGTATTGTGACTTGTCATTTTCTTGTGTCAACTCTACTCCTGCTCTCTTTTCATCATCAAATTGATCTTGCAATTTCATAGCTGCTTTATAACAAAGTCTTTCTTTCTCTTGTTACCTTTTTGTCTTCAGGGCTATTTAACCCCACTGAATCTTCCAATTCTATCTCTAGGTTGCCTTGCAAATAAGAAAATCAGACCTTCTTGGGAACCCAAGCCATTACACACCTGAATCTGCCTCTTATATCAACAAAGTCATATCTCTTCAAAGTGATTGATGGAGTATTAGGTTTGATAGGTCTCCAAACCCAACATGCTAAGGCCTTAACTGCATTAACTTGATTCGTCCTATCGGCATTAAAACGACTTTGTCTGGCAGTATTAAGTGAAATTGGGCCAGACCTAGTTAAGATTTTTCTTGGAATCATTTTTGGATTAGGGTGAGTAATTCTTGGAGAATTTTGATAGTTCACCCTTCTTGCATTATTCCATACTGGTTTTTCCTCTCTTTGACCATTTAGCTGTCTCTTTTGTTTACATGTATACTGGAGGTGATCAAAACTTCCACAAACATAGTATGATTTGTTATAGATTACAAAGTTACTTCCTAGTTGTTGGGACTTCAAATTATTCTAATTTCTTTGGTTTCCCCTAGGAACTTTTAATCTGTACATCTCAGCATACCTAACTATTTTCCTAACTGGTTTTTCTTGTTGTTTTGGTCTAACAACATCAACTTTAGGAATAGTAGGAACAACAGTTTTCTTTTCTACCACAACAAGAGACTCAACTTCATCCATTTGTGATATAAGAGACCATGAGGGAAACTTATGGCTCAATTTAGAACCTACATCGACGGTCACAAGGTGGTAATTTATGACAAGGATAGAGAACCAACGAACTGTGTGACAAATGTGTCATACAAAGAGGTTCTGCAAAAGAATACAAAAGTTAGAAAAGTGGTAAACAATAAGTTTTAAAATGCAATACGAAATAGCCCCTTTGTATTAATCCACCTCTATTTGGTCAGTTTTTGCTTTCGCATATAAAGACTTGGATTACGTTCATGCATTTTGTAGGGCTGTTTATAATACCTTATTAGTAATAAGTAGACTCTAAGTTAAAAGCCCAAAATTTGTAGCGGGAGCTCTCTTTTACTTTCTTATCATTAGAAATTTATATGTTTAAGGCGGTAGGTTGGGTAGAGATTTGTGCATGAGGAATTGAAAAGGGTAGAGATGGAAATCAGGAATTCAAAAGGGTAGAGAATTGTCGTTTGTAGCGGTTGTTCCAGCGTTGACATACGTTCTAGAAATGCAATCACGGTATGTACATTTATCTTTCTAATAACCAACATAATTTTGTAAGCAATTTTAGTTAATCCTCTTTAATTTCAAAGTTGATGATTGATAAAAAAAATTATCCACTGTGAAGTTAGTACTCTGCCTCAAAGAGGCTAATTACAGTAATAAAAGCGTAATATACATGTTACCAATTTAAGAGAGAGACAACATTAAGCCTGTGTCATATATAATTTGCAATAGGTGCATATTATGTAATCTAAAATATATATGCACTTCCTGTTACGGTATCTAAGATAGTGTCATCTTGCTTAGTTAGTGAAGTATACCAATACACATGTTTATATTAAGTATGTAAGTGCCCTGACCACATCAAATAAAGGCACATCTAACGGACTTGGTTTTGGGCAACCTTCTGATAGGTGATTATAGAAATAAATAGCATATAAATAAATATAAAATGCAGCGGATCAATCACATATCAATGGATCCATATTGTCATATGATTAATTGAATAAAAACAAAGTAATAGTATACCTTTGTAGCGTGATTCAGTAGGATCAAACAAAGACAATCACCACAACATGATCTATACTCGAAACCAAGTAATCAATATAGATCACATCTATGTAGAAACACACTCCACGTCACCGTATACCCCGTAGATGCTAGTCTTAATAACCCGTAACACTTAATAAAGCCTTGATCTACACTAGATTCAAGGTAGAAGATAAAAAAATAAAACCCTAGATGGGAAATGATTTGTGCCATCACTTTTGAGAGAGGTGAGGGAGGAGAGAAATTTTTGGTAAATTGTTATTCTAATAAGATCCAAGATATCACCAAAGAACAAGCTCTTATCCCTCCTTGATCACTCTATGTGGCCGGCCCCTTATGGGCTTGAAATGGGATTGCCCATTTGTTTGTCTAGTCCAATAAACTAAGTACTGGCTTAGTAATTAGAAGCCCTATATTAATCCTGGGTTACGTAAGTTATGTATATATCGTAAATACAATAGACACGACATATTAAGTGGTACCTCTGTGTATATGTGTATGACCTCATAGGCTCACATGTATCTAGGCGTATAATTATTTATTATGACACGGGCATACTCCAACAGCTCCCACTTGCGCATGTCATAATAATCAGGTAATAATACAAGCAAAGCTTAGCGTCTAGCAACACACCAATGCCCTTAGAAACATATGAGGATAGTTTCTTAAACATCTCATTTAAATGGTTTAGATATCAATCATCCTTTTGTTACAGATACTCTGTTGAACATTAGACATGGATCATAAGTCATTCTAACATTTAACGATTATGTTTCTCGATATAGATATTGAACTAGATTACCAAATTAATCAAGTATCATTATAATTACATTTGGGTGCGGCCACACATATATCCGTTCAATTCATCAAGGGGCCCAGTAGTATCTAACTCCAAAGCATGTGGAGGAATAAATCCTATTTTGACTGCACGTGTCCGTCTTGCGTGATGTGTTTCAAAAAGCTTAAATTTATAAGACTAAAAATACTGATTTATTATATGGAAACATACGAGTAAAAGTATAACCTACGTATGTAGTATAATCTTTTTAGGTAAGACCAGGTCGTCCACAAAGATTTGCGTAGTGGTTCAAATAATTAGATGAAAAATAAACTTTAACAGACTTAAAATAAACTGAACTGAATTCAATAATGAGAAAGATGACTACTCGGATAATTTCATATAATTCATAAGCAATGGCAATAGTTACGATCTCGAACTTAAGACTTGAATTTATAAAAAGTGTTTTCTCATCAGAAAATGTTTTCACAAATTCACTTGTTTAACTTAAGACTTATGTTTAGTTAACTCGATCAAATGTGTCACTCAAATAATCCAGTTACTATTATATTAAATCTATTTTGTTTATCAAATAACGTAAGTGGATTTCTTGTCACATACGATAAAGATCAAAGACAAATCTTTAAAACTATATAGTTCACAACGGGTCTTTCGACCTATACCGGTGTAAGTATATAATCAAAGTTGATAAGATTAGACACGATAGGATTATAACACAAGCTTAAGATTAACAAGATCGTAATTATAACAAATGCTTATTCATTATATTATTTTCACCGAGTAGTCATGAGAGATTTAGCCTCTCATGGCTATAAAGTTCATATTAAGTAGAATAACAAGAAACATACTATGTCCGGATAAGAATATGGATCAATTTCTACCCAAAACAAGTATGGAATCAAAATACAACCTTTATTTTACTAGAACTATGATAGTGTTCTTCTTCGTTCTTCGTGATTTGATCTCCAATCTTCAAAAATATTGTGGTGTTTATGGAAGAGAGATTTGGGAATGATGATGGAATGATGATTGAAGGAGTGTTGAGTGAATTGAAGATATGATTTTGGAGTGAAAATTCGTCTCTATTTATAGGCTTATTTTGGGTTGAAGTGCGACACACAAAGTTATTTGCACGGCGCACTTAGGGTGTAAAGGTGTATTTAATTCCATTTAATTATTCTTCATAGTTCTGATAGGAACTGCGGCGCACAAGAAATATTATGCAGCGTACTTGGTGTCATTTAATTATCTTTAATGATTGGACTCGGTAGGAAGTACGGCACACAAAGAAAATATGCGGTGTACTATTAGACTTTTTTTATGTAACACCCCCAAAAATACGACAATGCAGCGGAATACCACATGGGGTGCTACTTCATAATACACAGCGCTAGATACAAGAGAACGACCTCTAAGTGTCGTTTGAAAAAATCATATAGTTAGATTTTACTCCAAAAATCTGAATTTAATATACATTTGTCCCATAATTCATCACAATGAACAAGCTTGAATGTATAAGACCCAGTGCACTTTCAAGGAAATCCGAGCATATAATTTTACCTGAGAAAACAAGCTAAAAAAGGTCAACATAAAGTTGGTGAAGGTTCATAGATTATTTAAAAATATGAATTTAATCCCATTATCATCACATACCATGTAAAAATCAATCCCAAAGATTTTATAAAGAATGCACGACACATTTTATGTCACCCAAAAGTACCAATCTTATCCCAAAGATTTTCATAAAGAATGCATGACAAATTTTATGTCACCAAAAGTGTATCCCTGGCACCCCGTGCCTATTGATTTCCTGAAAATAATAGTATGTAAGGTAAGAACCGCAAGAATTTTCCTGTGATAATGCAACACTGCATAACTACACAATAACTAGAATTACATTTACACTAAGCTCATGACACTGAAGCTCGACGATCTTGTTTCGCATAAAATTGCTACTCCACCCGTATGATGTTACTAACCCTAAACATCTAAAATTCGACATGCTATATCGTTCGTATCCGTGATAGCAGTCAACCCGAACGGGGGGAGAGTCGTTTCCCGAAAGATCTATTAAATAACACTCAGCGGCTCACATAATGTAATTGCACCAACTACATCTATGCAATTGACAGTTCAATGATAATGGGCTTAAACTAACTGGGCTATCGGTACCTTAGGCAAACATGTAATCAATACTTGCGTCCAATTTGTAAAACAAAGCATGTTTCCACCCCATAATTATAAATCATTGAAATCGTAAAAATGTGGGGCTATGAACTCACAATATCCTTTAAAAACAATCGCATTGTTATAAGATAACACAATAAGTAAAGAGTTTATAGGCAAGCATGTATTCCCCCTCGCGGGTTTATAAACATTCAAAAGATTGAAAAGCGAGGTTATGAACTCACATTGATGATGAAGAACGATTGGCAGATAGGCATCTAATTCACATTGATGATGAAGAATGATTGACAGATAGGCATCTAATATGCACAATACGAACGGAAGATGAAACGGCTCGATCAGGGAGTTGCAGCTAATCTTAACGGCATAAGTCCCACTAGCCTAGGATAATGAATTTGGGTTTCACAATGAATTGTTATGTCAACGCGACGCGTTGATAAAAGATTTAGATTTAATCTTTGAAATGGTTTGGTGGTTGGTTAAATAAATAAATTTAGAATATTCCCAAAGTGTGTAATATATATACTTTATATATTACTTATGAAAATAACCCTTGTATAATTCCTACCGCGAATTTTATAACAAATATAATCAATCCAAAGATTATTGAAAGGTATAATATACCTTGCAGGTATTATACAATAAGTGTGAATAAAATAATTAACCCAATTAGTTTGACTCATTTTCTGAAAAATCAACAAACTTAATTAAACAGAAAAATAACTTATGTAACGAAATCGTACGTTTTAAAGATTTTCAATTAAGTTTAACCGATGTTTTGAAAAGCCCTTTTACAACAATTATTAGATTACCTTCTAAGCGGATAATTATAAAATATAAAATAATATTTTATAATTTATATTTAGTTTCCTCGACGACTCGCGCCTAAAATAATCATCTCATTGTAAAAGTATAGTTTTCGTTCATTGGTCGGGTTATTGTATAATACAAGTTAATGTATCTTTTAAAATATAACTTGGTCCCCTTTATTCGTTTCTAAAATAATATAAGTTTTATTAAATCATTGTTAAACATATAACTTTAAATAAATTTCGTCATGACCTTTCCGTTTATAAAATGATTCCAAGTCGAACGACTTTGTTGCAAATCCACTTTCCCAATTTAATTTAATAGAAATCATTTTAACAATCCAATGGTGTTTATTAATTATCGTTTAATAAACATTGTTTCCATATTGTAACTTCGTTACGAATCATAGTATTTTATTTTCGTCCCTAGTCTAATATAATGTATCCGAAAATAATAATTAGTCACATTTATTTAACCAATTAACCACCGGTCCGATTATAATATTTATATCAAATCTTAGTATATTTTTATTGGTTAGAGTTATATATATCAAACGAACCCTTGTTGATCATCACTAAACCAAACGTACCCAACTGCTTACCCCCTCAAGACGCAGCCAAACGCACCCTTGTGCCAATCCTGCTACCCTAAACGCACCCTCATTGTGTAAATAAACCAAACACGCCCTATGTTCTTTTCTACCAAGCCAAATGTCATAAACTGCCAAACCAAACACCCCCGTTTGGCAAAACAGCCAAACCAAACACCCCCGTTTGGCTGTCAATCCCAAAAACAAACACCCCTTTGGCTGTGTTAACCCAAACATCCTAAATCTGTCAACCCGCAACATAACACCTCAAATCTTGCTATAACACTTAAACCAAACACACCCTTGTCGGGTTTTAACCGAAACACATATAAAAACTCCGACTCATCCCTCGGCTTTGCCCCGACTGTCCCCACTGCAGCCACCACGACCACACCCCCTACCCACACGCACACACCACCCCTCGCACCGCGGCTGACCCGTCCGAAACAAAACACCAGCCCGCCTTGGCTGGACCAACCCGGAACCAACACCCGCACCCATTTTGCTAGAACCTAACGAGCACACCCCTTATGCACAACACAACCCCACGAAACCAACGCACACTTGCGGCTGTGAACCCACAACCCGACACCCTCCTTTCTTGTTGTTACAAACCCAACGCACCCCTCACTGGTGCACCCCACAGATACAAACGCACCCATACCTGTTGCAAATACCAAACAAACCCCTTGCGGCGTCATACATAAACCACACGCGCCTTGGCTGCCAACCCGCACCCAAACTCGACGCCCCATGGTTGTTATAACCATAACCCGACCCAAACCAACGCACCTTAACTGCTGCTAGGTAAACCAAACGCACCCTAATCGCACCGAACGCACCCCTTGCGGTGGTGTTGCTTATCCACCGAAGCAAACCACCCTCGTGGTGGTGGCTGTGACGTGGTGGTGATGACGATGATGAAACAATGATGATGATGATGATGATGGTGGTGCTTGGTTGGAGATGGGAGTGGTATAATGATGATGGTGGTGTAGGTGAGGAGGTGAGGGAGATGGGGTTGTTGCTGTGGCTGCCGGATGGGGAGGGAAGACGGCGCGTAGAGGAGAGTGAGATATCGGGTTGGATAGATCAGCTCACGAGAGCATTCAAGAACTCGCCCGAAAAATCCCAGCCGGAAAATGTATTCGGCGCGGCCGCGGTGGTGAACGGCCGGCCGGAGATGGTGGTTGGCCGGCGGCCGGTCAATGGGAGAAAGAGAGAATTTTAAAAAGAGTGTGTGTGATATTTTAGATGATAAATGAAATTTTTTTGTTATAAAAATTGTAATATATATTAAAACTTTTTAAAATTAAATGAACAAGTATTGCAAGTCCCAACATGGATCTTTTGTAACTTTTTATTAGTAAATAACTTCGATACGTATCGGTTCGGGACTCATTTGAGCGACTTAACGGATGATTCAACGCACGAAACTTGCGCCATTGTTTTCCGAATCATTTTTCTGATAAAAATGAGTATTTACTTGATAATGTTTCATAAATATTTTATAATATATTAAAAAAAAAAATCTTGTTATGTCGTTTTGTTGAGACCGTTTTTTCCCGTCTTGTCTGAATAAATTGGTTGGATTTCACTTCGAGTATTTCGTCGTTATCCACAACGCTTTTTAATTAAAAATGAAAACTAAATTTATTTAATAATTTTTAATAAATAAAATACACGATAATTAAAAACAAATTTAATTGTTTTTGTGTGTCCGCGTTGTATATTGTTCGAAAAATGTTTGCGGTGCTGTTTTAGCCCTTTTCGGCTCGTTTCCAGGTCTCGGGCAAAACTGAAAAGTTGTCAGGAATGTCGTTTCACATCGAATTGCTTTAGGGTCCGAGCCGTGAAAACGTGATTTAGATGGTCGTTCTTATAAGTCAAGCCAGATCCTAAAAGTCAAAGGGTAAAATAATTATCTAAAAATCCGAAAATTCTCAGATGTTACAGTACCTACCCCTTAAAGAAATCTCGTCCCGAGATTAAATTTGTGTTATCCTATTGTGTGACCAAAGAAAGACTTAAGGGTAAACTCGTTCTAAACAGGACGCTGATAACTTTATTCAGCAAAATTCGGTGTATCTACACTTCTCAATCTACCAAAAAAAAATTTGGCTAGGTTTGTCCAGGATATTTAATCCATCAAGATGGGTATCTCAAAATATATCATTACAGATCTTATGACTGGTATAACTGCTTTATAGGGAAGGTCTCATTATAATAAAAACCTCAAGAAGAAGGTGTAGTCGCGTGAGTATGTTTGTATAAGTTTCTAAATGTCCGAGGACGGAGTCTCGTTTCTACTATCTGTAATGTTCGATGATTCACATCAACGTGACTTATGTATGTAAGTACCCAACTTACTTGGCAGTACCAGGATGAATCGCGACCTAAGTCTTCGTACTAGTGGCCCGAATTGAATAGTTCGACTATCTGTTTTGTCGGTAGGTGTTTATCTGGTTTAAGGGGGTTGCATTACCTATTGGATAAAGTTGTACAAGCTGGGACCGCTCCAGGACCCAACAACAGCAACCATAATGACAATAATTATAACAAATGGTGATGGGATGTAGAGAGTGAGGATATCTCGAGAAACAATATTCCCAGAATAAAGTTTAACAAATGGGAGGAGCTCGCGGAAAAACATATGCGATAGGTGACGGAATATTGTACTCAGTCGTTAGTTCGATGAATCAGCTCCATTAGCTCAAGTGTCCTCTAGACCCCTTTTAAAAAAACGGATTCTATAGTAATCGATTTCGGTTCATACTCGTGCCTATATCGGATACCATTAGCCCACTCATTAATAATTCTTATTTTCATAAAGAAGCGTCCCAAATTTAATGTAAGTAAAGAAATGAAAAACTTATGGATTCGGTGATATAATTTAGTTATTTAACTGAAGAGGCGCCCGATCCTTTCAATTAAATAAATATAAATCATCCGACTTATAATTTCGCTAGGTGCAAAACGCGTACTCTCATAACCTTTAAGGTGGTTGACATGACGATGCATGTGTTTCTACGGAGTATCAAAACGGAGTGTTTAAAACTCGTCTTCGGAGGCGAAAAGTAAAACTATCAAGGGAACAACATAGAAGTCAAGAATAGATAATGAATACTTGTTAAGTAAACAAGGTAAACTCTCTAGAACCAGTCAACATAGGATTACCATATCAATCCTCCTATAACAAGTCCCCCCGAGCCTATATCAAGACTTAGTAACATTAAGATTCATACGATATCCCATGTAAACAGAATTATAACGGCCTCCGTGTAATACGATATTATATAAAGTTATGAAGAAAATAATATTCTTAGAGACCATTGTTTAACTTACAATGTCTGAGAACGAAATGAGACCATTGTGCAACTCACAATGTCTAAGAAGTAAAATGAGACCATTGTATAACTCACAATGTCTGAGGTATAATTGAGACCATTGTTTAACTTACAATGTCTGAGGTATAATTGAGACCATTGTTTAACTTACAATGTCTGAGGTATAATTGAGACCATTGTTTAACTTACAATGTCTGAGGTATAATTGAGACCATTGTGCAACTCACAATGTCTTAAAAATATTCTGGTATTTATATAATAACTCTTATATAAATAAGCGTGCGATATACGCAAAAGATGTAAGCATATATATTACATATATGTATGTCACGTAAGCACTTAATGCAACACGTAATGAAAGCACATAAGCAAGTAGCGTGTATGCCTTTGAAATGTATGTAATGTGATGCAATGTTTGTGAAAACGTTTAGAAGTCGAGGTAAAATATGCAACCTAGTTCTCTATAACCAGTGCTCTGATACCAATCTGTAACACCCCCAAAATTTACAACAACGCAGCGGAATACCACTTTGGGGTGCTTAGCTATCATTAATACACAGCACTATGATACAGAGAGAACGACTCATAGATCTTTTGAAAAATAACATTTGTTGATTTAATAAAAATCTGAATTTAATATAACATTTGTCCCATAATGCATCACCATGAAAAAACTTATTAAAGACTCCAATGCATATCCAATAAATCCCAGAGCATCTAATTCAACCTGAAGAAAAACATGCTTACAAGTTCACCATTAAAGTTGGATGAGTTCATAGATTAATTTAAAATAAGAATGTAATTCACAAATATATTATCCACGGTGTCATCACAGTACATGTAAAGATGTTTATAAATGGCACGACCCATTTTATGTCACTCAAAAGTACCAAAAATAAAATTTTTATTCCAAAGATTTTATAAAGAATTGCATGACTAATTTAATGTCACCAAATTACCTGCACCAATATCGTGCTATCGATTCCTGAAAAAATATGTGATAAAGGTAGACCCGCAAAGATATTTCCCTGAAATACATCCACAACAAATGCAATACATCACAAAACCAGATTACTGTTACAAGCAAAGCTCATGACACTGAAATCGACAATATTTTAGACTATTTTAGCCATATGCCCATACAGTGATTGTATACCCGCACATCCAAACCCGACCTGTTTTATAATATTCGTCCCAGTGATAGCTAGTCACCGAACGAGGGTGTCAAACCGATAGATCTACTTATAACACTCGCGCTCCAAACCAGGAAATTCAACAGTTCACACTAAAGTGTGCTTAAAGACCACGATCAAATAATACCAATTAAATCAGTAACTGAATCTGCAACGATCTCACCACACGACCTATAATTATGTCGTTTGATTATAACACGTAATAAATACGACCAACGATGCGTACATCGTTACCACGAAATCATACATATTTTTATATGTATACATACATATATACATGTGATGAGAAATCCACTTGCGCGTCTTTAAACTTTAATCCTTAGTATATTATATGTATATATACTATTTTTCGTCCAATCCTAACTTATCTCAATATTTACAGAAAGTTACTATTTTTAGACTCCCCGTTTTTAGAACCAAACAATGATCTTAAAACTATTAATTGAAATAATATATTAACCGACCTTTAGTTTTGACCCGCTATATCTTAACTTTTAAAACTGATAAGCCTCGCGGCAAAGTAAAACGTCATTACGAACAACTTTCGTGTTTCGCCGGAAGGCTGAAACGGACTCGAAAGTGCTCACACACTGTAAACATAATATCAGGTCTTGAAGAAGTAAGATACATCAATGAACCAATCATTGATCTATATAAATGAACATCCACTTCTTCACCATCTTCATCCTTGAGCAAAAGCTTTTGAGTTTCCATAGATGTGCTTGCAGTCTTGACATTAGTAAAACCAAATTTATTCAAGATCTCAGTCACATACCTATCTTGACTGATAAAAATCCCATCCTCCTTCTGCTTTACTTGTAGTCCTAAGAAGAATGTGAGTTCACCTATAGAACTCATCTAAAACTTCTTATGCATCATCTTCTCAAACTCAGTGCATAATGACTTCTTTGTAGAGCCAAAAATGATATCATCTACATACACTTGAACTAACAGAATATCACCTTTGTCCCTTCTGATAAACAAAGTCTTGTCAATCTTTCCTCTCTGAAACCCATTGTCCAACAAATAAGTTGACAAGGTTTCATACCAAGCTCTGGGAGCTTGATGCAGTCCATAAAGTGCCTTTTCTACTTTGTATACTCTGTCAGGGAAGTCTGGATCTTCAAATCCTGGTGGTTGACAAACATAGACTTCCTCTTCAATCTTACCATAAAGAAAAGCACTTTTGACATCCATCTGGTACACCACAAAGTCTTTATATGAGGCATAGGCTAAGAATAGCCTAATTGCTTTAGTTCTAGCAATTGGGGCAAAGACTTCATCATAGTTAATCCCTTCTTCTTGTGTGTACCCTTGAGCAACCAATCTTGCTTTATTTTTAATCACAATTCCTCTTTCATCCTTTTTATTTGTAACGCCCCTCTCTGATGAAAGGCGTCACTTCATAATCATGGCGTCATATCAAAGCATAAAAGGCATTTAAACATAAACTGATAAACGTAACAGTGGAAAGCCGGAACCAAACATGGCTCCCATTTATGAAGTTAACATGCCATAAAAAGTAAAAGGAAGTTTTAAAGACGAAACTCGTGTCCAAAACATAAGTCTGCAAGAGTCAATGATAATAGAGTGGAAGCTAAAGGGTCTCTTCCTAAGCACAATCTCTCATGCCCAACTCCCTCTAGTTACCTGCCGTAAGAAACATGAAAAGAAATACGGCTGAGCATAACGCTCAGTGAAACGGATATAATGATAATGAAATAATAAACATAAAATCTCTGGATAAAGGAATATAAAGCAGGCGGAAAGATTCAATTGAGTGTTATGAGGATCCCTGGAGAAAATTATGTCATGAAAGAATAGCAATGAAATGAAAAAATTGGTTGTTAAGATGTAACGTATAATGGAATGTCATAGGTAGCATAACACAGCAATATGGGTTTGCCACGAGCTCATATATCATACATAATAATAACGTGCATACCATGCCCATTAGTTAGGAGGGGATGCTCAACATGTACTAGAGGGGTGACTCTTCATCATAAAATGGGTGGAGGGGTATCAACTCCAATGTGATGGGATGTAGAGCACACCACCAACCAATTTCACCATGAAACGTGTAAAATGTAAACTAGGATGCACCATAAGCCGATTAATAATGGCGAGAACATGAAATAAGGTTACATGAAAAGGGACGCCCGCGTGATATCATCCTAAAAGCGAAAGGAGTCATGCACAGGAGCCATCAAGTGTTCATGGTTATGGTACTCCTTCACTAGTGGTAAGTCACATAAATCATGGTCATGCATTATATATATAGCTCGGGCAGTGGGACATGAAATAAACATGGAAAATAAATCAGTGGCAAAAACATAGGAAAATGGGAATCATAGCAGTTCGTGGGAATGAAACATGATAGAAGGGAATGTCCCGGTCCCCCTCTCTGAAGGACGGAATATCCGTACTGGGACAAGGAAGCCAGTGAAAGGGGATAGAAATAGAAAGATATCACTCCGTCTTCACACGTGCTACATGATAAAGAGCTTGTATAAGTTACTGTGCATGATTTAGTTTCTTTCTATATTTAGTAACTTTCTATTTTTGGTAACTTTCCTTGATTGGTATACATGTATGTTTTTTTGGATTGTTGTATTCCATGATTTGTATCTTGTTATACTTGGTATTCTAAAAGTAGTACTTTCTTTATTTAGTAAGTTTCCAAAAATAGCAGGTTTCTATAAATAGTAACTTTCTAAAAATATAGCAGGTTTCCAATATTAGCATTTGAATTCGTACTTATAATATATCATAATTTAGTTAAATCATGTAACTTATTATGCCTTAGAGTATATTTAGTGATTAATTATAATTAAGGGACATAAATATTATTTAGTATACTTAAGTTACAATTGGTAATTAATTATAAGACTTAAATGTCAACTTCATGATAATATTGATATTAATAGTAATTAATTAACATTAAAGATATAATGGTCATTTCTATAACCTTTAAGGGTAATACCTGGGAATTATAAATTAAAGCGGTCTTAAGTGTCATTCATAATTAGGGGTAATTCATTGTCATTCTTGTAAGTTAAGGTTTAAAATATGGAATTTATTAAAGTTAGGGTTAAAAAGACATTCAAAGGAATTATATAAATTCTCGAGTCAAGTTATTATTAAAAATACCCGCTGTTCATGATCCTACACATATGTTGCCGAAAATCATTTAAGCCATAAGCCCTTATATAAGCCGAAAATATTTAAAGGCAAATTTTAAATCCCTTATATAAGCCGAAAAAATCATTTAATCAAATAAATCTTGATTCATGGCATGGTATAATTATTTAAACATCACCACTTAACATATATTTCTTGTATTATTTCATGAATAATCATATCATTTCATGTGATAATCTATTAAGGTTTCTTGGCTCAATTCATGTGTATAAAACAATCACAAGAAAAGAAAATAAAGGTTTTTACAACGTACCAATTACGGGGATTAATCGAGGATTGAATATATGAAAAACATAGGATCTCACGAACCTAAAAATTAGAAATCTCTGCCTCCCTTCTTTCTCCTGATGGTGTGCCGCCGGTTTGTAGAATGAGTAGGGTTTTCTTATTTTTAATTTTCTTTTGTAACAATTTAAATGAGATAAAACCCTTAGTTTCTTGTAGTTATTAATTAGGCCTTGAGGCTTGGGCCTTTGTAAAATTAAACATGGGCTTTTCTTTCCTTGTGATAGCCGCAATTTCATAAGTCCAAAATAAAGTATTAGTTTTTTATTTTTTATGTTCATATTTCGCTGATGTTCGTATATTCATGATTCGTAAATTTTATTTTCGTGCGTTAACTTGTCATGATAATAAATTCATGGGTTTACTTGTCGATTTCATTGCTTATTAGAAATTTTTTTTTTTTTTTTTATTTCATTGTATTTTCATGGTGGGTTTTTACAACTCTTCCCCTTTAAAAGAATCAATTCGTCCTCGATTTGAAAATGATACGGACTGTAAAGATCTTACAGATCATGGAAGGAAAATGAGGATAGGAAGTCTGTTAGATCCTCGGTTTCCCAAGTGGCTCTCCCGCTCAGGATGATTTCCGCCAAAGGATTTTAACGATAGGAATAGTCTTGTTTATTCTCTGATCTGACTTGCCGGTCTTGATAGATCAGGCCTCTTCGTGTAGATTATTCTTCACGGATTCTGACAAATGGATAAGAGACAAACGTGGAGTTGTGATAACTTGTACACCTCTGGAGTAACGATACAGATATACGTTGTGAACATGAGAGAGTTGGGGAGGTAACGGATAAACAATAAGAAAACTCACCACGCGTTCAAGAATTTCAAATGGTCCTCTATAAAACGAGGGACAAGGCTTGACCCTTAATACCAAAACGCCTGACCGCCACGTGTAGGTGCATACTTTCAAAAAATACATGTTCACCCGGCTTGAAATTCTTACGATCTGCGATGCTTACCCGGCATAATCCTTCTGACGTGTCTGAGCTTCTTATGCTTTTCCCTGCGCCGACAGCGCCCTTCTCATTGGTTCACCTCCAATCATCTCTGGGCATCAAGAACCCGGCTCACCATCTTGATTCCAACAGATAGGTGGCACGGAATTTCCTACCGTATAACATCTCAAAGGGAGCGCATTGTACTTGCATGCCATCTGTTTTTATACGCGAACTAAACTTAAACAGATGTATCGTCCCAATTTCCTGTCATTCCATTGCACATGAACGGCACAATGTCCTCAGTGTCTGAATGTTACTGTTCTATCTGCCCGTCTGTCGCTGGATGAAAAGCCGTACTGAACTTGAGCCTGGTTTCTCCAGCGTTCTGTAGGGGACCTTTCGAGAAAAAACGAGGAAGTGAAACGTGGGATCTCATATGGATACGATCGCTGATGGTGTTACCGTGTAGTCGTACGATTTTCTTCTGGAAACATCTCTGCCAAATCTATGAAGGAATAATCTTACGGAATAGGAAGGAAATGCGCTGTCTTGGTCAAACGTCCACGACAACCAGTAGCTGTCGTGCTTCCTCTGAGTCCGGCGTTAACCCTGTAACGAAATCCATAGATTATTTTGTCACATTTCCAAACAGGGATCTCTAATGGTTGTAGTACCACTTGCACGCTGATGTTCTATCTTAACTTGCTGACAGACTAAACACTTGGATACGAATGTTGCTACATCTCGTTTCATACCACTCCACCAGAAGTGTTGCTTGAGATCATGATACATCTTCGTCGAACCCGGATGAATAGAAAAAGGAGAACTATGTGCTTCGGTCATCAAAACCTCTCGAAGTGCAGGATCTTCTGGTACACATAACTTAGTGCCCTGCCATAGAATGCCATCACTATCAACATGAAACTCGGTCTGCTTGTCTAAATTCTGAATGATTGCCCAGATTTCACCATCGTCCTTTTGAGCTGCCTTAATCTGAGAAATTAAGTTAGGCTCAACCCTCAGACTAGCCCAGAAACCATTCTGTCCACGAACACATAACTCTATGTCCAAACGTTCCAGATCACGAATAATCTCTTCTTCTACTTTGATGCCAGCTATCATACCTGATTTCCTACTTAACGCGTCAGCCACCACATTTGCTTTCCCCGGATGATACTGAATGTTGGTGTCATAATTCATTTAGTAAACTCTACCCAACGTCTCTGTCTCATAATTTTTACATTTTTTTTTCTCGCTGAGTGAAAATGTACTTGAGACTTTTATGATCGGTGAAAATGTCACATGATTCGCCATAAAGGTAGTGTCTCCAGATTTTAAGAGCGAAGACGACAGCTGCTAATTCTAGGTCATGGGTAGGATAGTTCACCTCATAAGGTTTCAGCTGTCGTGATGCATAGGCACATCCACTTTCCCATGCTGCTGAGTACACACCCAGACTTTCTTTGAAGCATCACTATAAATCTGAAAATCCCCTGAACCGGTGGGAGGTAAGGATAGTGCGAGGACTAAACGTGCTAAGCTTCTTCAAAGCTTTCTCTCTGATCGTGTTCCAAACAAACTTCTCACCCTTTCTCATGAGCTTGTCAAGGGTAAGGCCAGTCGTGAGAAACCCATCTCTGTTTATACAAATCTGCGAAATAGCTGCTATATCCGAGAAAACTCTTACTTCAGTCACGGAACGGTCGCCTTGGCCACTTTAGTGATAGCCCTCAACCTTCGCTGGATCCATTGGTAATCCCTTATGATGAAACTATGTGACCCAGAAAAAAAAAACACAAAAATAGGGGCCACTTACTCAACCAGAATGCGCACTTGGAAAACTGGCATATAGTTTCTCTTGTCGTTAGATTGCAAACAGTGCGGAGATGGTCCTCATGTTCCTCTTTAGATTAGAAAAAAACCCAGGTATATCATCGATGAATACGTGACGAACTTGTCTAAGAATCATGAAAGATTCGGTTCAAATCAAGTCCATAAAACAATGTGGAGCATTTGTGAGACCAAAAAGGTAAACCAGAAATCATAGTGGCCATAACGTGTACTGAAAAGCAGTTTGAAATATCCTGCTCTTTCACTCGTAATGATGGTAACCGGATCTTAAAGTATCTTGGAGAAATGCTTAGCAACCTGAGCTGATCGAATAAATGTCAATTACGTGGGGGGATAACGATTACAGGATCCCCTTGTGATCTTGTTATTCACGGTAGTCGATACAAAATCTCATGCTAGCCGTCCTTTTTCTTGACGAACAAAAACTAGATGCACCCATGGGATACACTTGGGCGTATAAAACCTCGCTTCCAACTACTCTTGCAATCTGATCCTCAACTCTTTCAAATCCAATACGGAAGCCATGCGTTAAGGAGCTTGGAGATTGGTCATGTACTCCTGGGAATGTGCTCAATGTTGATTCAACATCGCGAATGGGTGGAATTCCTGGAAGTTCTTCTGGAAATACGTCTTGAAATTCGGAAACAATCAGCTGATCATGAATAGAAGGAACATCTGAAGTCGTGTCATGAATATTAGCTAGGAAACCTTCACAGCCGTGAGATAATAGAGTACGTGCTTCTAAAGCAGAAATGATTTTCATAGATTTTCCCGGTAGGGAACCATGATAAATAAATTCAGGAGTATGAATATTGCCGAATATAACCTACGGTGGGAATGACTGTCAATCGTAGCTGGGCGCTGATAACCAGTCCCTACCCAGAATTATATCAAAACTCACAACATGTCTAAAGGAACGCTTAATGAACGGATCTGGTCATTAAATGTAGAGGAAGTCTATATACCAATGGGTATACGTGCGGAGTCTGTCATGGGCGTGGAATATACATAACCATTGGTCAGTGGTTACAGGTGTCATTAGTGAGACATGAGGCAAATCTTTGTAGATATAACAGAAATGTGTTGCAACCCTATATATAAAACAATTACATGCACGTCCGAAAATAAATAATGTACAGTGAGGTACCTGTAGATTAGAGCCCCCCCCTCCCCCCCCCCCCCCCCCCCCCCCCCCCCCCACAAGCCCCCCCCCCCAGCCCCCATGGTCTGAGTCAGCGCAAAGACACGGCCTATGCGTTCTGGCTTCTTGTCAGCATATCCAAGACGAAATAGCCCCCGTGTTCTTCTTGCCAATTCTCGCTGAAGATGACCAGCTTGACGCACTTAAAACAATTACTGCAGCACGACGAACACTCTCCTGGGTGTCTACGTCCACATGTGGTGGCAGACTTGGTAAGTATAACCCTCGATTTGGTCGCCTGTTTTGCTTGGGAACCTGATTCAATGATAGATCGTGAGACATGAATTTTGAGACATATTGCGAATAAACTTGTTATATCAATGAATTACCAGAGTTGGTAGATCGGTGGGACTGCTGACCCCTGTTCCTTTGGTCGCGTCCAGTACCAGAATTCCTGTTATCATAACGTGATGTTAGATTTATATCATAGAGCATATGAGGACGATAATGATTAAAGATTGGACCTGTTGTTGTCACGGGAGTGATTGTTGCTATTGTTGTTACGGTAGTTACTACTACCGCCCTGCCTGTCAGACCCATGACGGTCATTTCTCTGATCATGACCCCGGTGACTATTCTGCTGATTAGACGGACTGATGCTGGTACCCACTCTTATGTCTGAAGAATGGTTGGGTTGGTACATGTTTATCAAGGTAGAAAGGTTAAACGTGGAAATAGGTCGCAGAATTTCTTAATTATGAAGGTTTACTCTTGTCTGATCGTATCAGGCCTGTATCATAATCTTCCCTGTCTGGGAGGATCTCAAAGTTGGAGCAGAATCTGCAACTTGGAGCAAACTATCAGTAAACTCCCATGCATAGGATACGGTCTAGGATCGACTTGTGAAGACCCCAACGAAGTTCTTGGCCTGTCCTCTGCTGTGCAGCAAGCCTGTCCATGGAAATCCTAGCTATACAAATAAAAGCTGCATAAACTATTACTGCTTCTCGCTGCCCTTTTGGCGAAGAGAATGATACTCTCGCTTTAAGCGCTCTTGCTCAGCTCGAGGGAAAAATTGGAGGAAGAACAACTCCTTGAAATCTGCCCATGACAAAGTGAGAATCCATGCATCTCCTCCTTTGGCCTGCTTGTAGGCCTTCCACCATGCTAGCGCGTCACCCTCAAAAATATAAACGGCTTAACCTCGCTTTAAAACACATCATCACAATCCATTATCATCATAAGATCTTTCCATGTGAGAGTTCCTGTTCTCAGCATCACTGGAGTTACCGCCTTCTCAAACGTACGGGGCTTTTGCTTGTTTAAAGGTTCCAGCCAGGTAGGAATAGTGACTGGTGGAGGATTTCCACTGAGCCATAGCACATTACGGTACTCTTCACGAACTTGTTCACGGATCTGTGGAAGCATAGCATCCACGGCTGCCTGGACAGCTGCAGCGAGTTCAGCATCTGTACGTGTGTTCACCATCTGGCATTTAAAAAAATATTTTAAAGGTTAAGCGGTTAAAACGGTCAAAACATGAATGAAGGAACGTCGATTCTGAAGGAACCTAATATCTACACAATTCTCACAGGTCAAGTTTTAGAGCTACAGGTCGAAAGCTCCTGGGCTCTGATACCATAATTGTAACGACCTCTCTGATGAGCGTCACGTCATATTTCATGGCGTCATTTCAAAGCAATAAAGGCATAAAAATAACTGTAACGTAACAAGGTGAAGCCGGAAAACAAACATCGGCCCCCATTATGAAGTTTAACATGCATAAATGTAAAGGAAGTTTAAAGGACGAAACATGAGTCCAAACATAAGTCTGCAAGAGTCAATGATAGATAGAGTCGGAAGCATAAAGGGTCTCTTCCTAAGACAATCTCTATGCCAACTCCCTCATAGTTTACTGCCGTAAGAAACATGAAAAGATCGGCTGAGCATAAACGCTCGTGAACGGATATAATGATAATGAAGAATAATAAACATAAATCCTGGATAAGGAATATAAAGCAGCGGAAAGATTCATGAGTGTTATGAGGAACCTGGAGAAATATGTCATGAAGAATAGTAATGAACATGTAAAACATGGTTGTTAAGATGTAACGTATAATGGAATGTCATAGGTAGCATAACATAGCAATAAGGGTTTGCCCACGAGCTCATATAATCATATCATAATAATAACGTGCAGACATGCATAATAAAGAGGGGATGCCTTTCAAAACATGTACTAGAGGGGTGACCTCTTATCATATAAGAGGTGGAGGGATCAACTCCATTGTGATGGGATGTAAGAGCAACACACCAAACCAATCACCATGAAACGTGTAAACAGTGTAAACTAGGATGCACCCATACGCCCGGAATTTAATGGCCAGGACATGAAATAAGGTAACATGATAAAGGGGAACGCCGCGTGAATCACTCTCACGGAAAGAGTCATGGACAACAGGTGCCTCAAGTGTCTTGGTCATGGTACCTCCATAAACTTAGTGTGGTAAGAAAGAAAAACAACAACCCCCCCCCCCCCAAATCACCATAAATCATGGTCTATGCATATATATATAGCTCGGGAGTGGGACTGAAAAATAAACATGAATAAATCTTGGCAAAACATAGAAAGGTGGGGAAGCATAGCAGTTCTGGGGAAATGAATCATGAATAGAAGGAATGTCCCTACTGAAAGGACGGAATATCCGTACCTGGACAATGAAGCAGTGAAAGGAAGAAATAGAAAGATATCACTCCGTCTTCACACGTGCTACATGATAAAGAGCTTGTATAAGTTACTTGTGCATGATTTAAGTTTCTTTCTATATTTAGTAACTTTCTATTTTTGGTAACTTTCCTTGATTGGTATACTTGTATGTTTCTTGGATTGTTGTATTCCATGATTTGTATCTTGTTATACTTGGTATTCTAAAAGTAGTACTTTCCTTATTTAGTAAGTTTCCAAAAATAGCAGGTTTCTATAAATAGTAACTTTCTAAAAATAGCAGGTTTCCATAATTAGCATTGAATTCTTACTTTTAAATTTATCATTAATTTAGTTAAATCATGTAATTATTATGCGTAGAGTATATTTAGTGATTTAATTTAATTATGGGACATAGTATTATTTTTGTATACTTAAGTTACAAGTGGTATTAATTATAAGACTTAAATGTCAACTTCATGATAATATGGATATTAATAGTAATTAATTAACATTAAAGATATAATGGTCATTTCTATAACCTTTAAGGGTAATACCTGTAATTAATACAATTTAAAGGGTCTAAAGTGTCATTTCATAAATTAGGGGTCAATATTGTCATTACTTGAAAGTTTAAGGTTTAAAAATGGAATTTATTAAAGTTAGGGTTGAAAAGACACTTAAAGTAATTATATAAATTCTCGACGGTCACAGTTTATTATTTAAAAAATACCGGTCATGATCCACACTATAGGTGCCGAAAATCATTTAAGCCATAAGCCATATATAAGCGAAAAATATTAAGCCATAATTCCCATATATAAGCCGAAAAATCATTTAAATCAAGTAAATCTTGATTCATGGCATGGTTATTTATTTTAACATAACACTTTAACATATATTTCTTGTATTTATTTCATGGAATAATAATCATCATCATTTCATGTGATAATCTATTAAGTTTATTGGCTCAATTATCTTCTGTGTATAAAAACAACCACAAGAAAGAAAAATAAAGGTTTTACAACGTACCATTACGGGGGATTAATCGAGGATTGAATATAGATGAAAAACACTAGGATCTCACGAACCAAAAATTGAAATCTCGCTCCTTCTTCCTCCTTGTGGTGTGCCGCCGGTTTGTAGAATGGGTAGGGTTTCTTATTTTTAATTTCTTGTAACAATTTAAATGAGATAAAACCCTAGTTTCTTGTAGTTATAATTAGGACCTTGGGCTTGGGCTTTTAAAAATTAAACATGGGCCTTTTCTTTCCTTGTGAATAGCCGAAATTTCATAAGTCCAAAATAAAAGTATAGTTTTTTTTTTATGTCATCATTTCGCAGTGTTTCGTGTATTCATGATCGTAATTCTGATTTCGTACGTTACTTGTCATGATAATTAATTCATAAGTTTTCTTGTCGATTTCATTGCTTATTAGAATTTTTTTTTTTTTTTTTTTTATTTCATGGTATTTTCATGTGGGTTTTACATTATTCTGTACCCTTGAGCAACCAATCTTGCTTTATTTTTAATCACAATTCCTCTTTCATCCTTTTTATTCCTGAAGACCCATTTAGTGCCTATGGGCCTTTTGCCATTTGGTAAATCCACCAAGGTCTAAACCTTTTGTAATTTAAATTGTAGAAGCTCATCCTGCATAGCTTCTATCCAGCTTGGATCCTGCAATGCTTGGATTACCTTCTTGGGTTCTACTTGTGATAAGAAGCATGCAAACAAGCAATTTTAAAAGTCTTTATGGTTTATTCTTTGCTGAATTGAACTAAACAAACCATGTTCTTCCAAATTCTTGGTCATTCTTCTTGTTTGAGGTGCTGAATTTAAGTCTCCAATAATTTGTTCAACTGGATGATCTTTGTGTACTCTTGTAGTTGGAATAGGACTGACATGCATAAATGCATCCAAATTGTTCATGTCAGCCTCTGCACCAACATCTTCATCATCATCTGAATAGACAATATCTTCCAAAGGAGGCATATTTGGATCATCAGGAAGTTCAATGCTTGTTTTTCCACATACAGCATTAACTTCATTTGTGTTAGCAGCATTAACATTGTTAGTGTTGTTAACATTATCTTCCTTCTCTTGATCAATACCTTCACTATTTCTTGAATCTTCATCAACCTTCTTTCCATCATCACTTGAAGGTTTGAATCCAGCATCAGGAGAACTCTTTGAAATTTGAGAGAATGGTGGATCAGTAGTCCACAATGGTAGCAGAATGTAATCTTTGCCAGGTATTGTCTCCATTCTAGCTTTACCTTTGTTATCACAAGCTTTTGTACCTGCATTACCATTAGACTGATTTCCTGCAACAACTGGCTTATAATTCATTGACTTTGTTAGTGCATCAATATCAAAAAGCCAATTTGGTCCACTTCCTGCAATATTAGGTGTATTCTCACTAAACTGGACATGCAGGTTCTCTTCAACTATCCTAGTTCTACTGTTGAATACTCTAAATGCTTTACTATTGATTGAGTACCCAACAAAGAATCCTTCATCAGCCTTACCATCAAACTTGCCTAAGTGATCTATGGTATTGAGAATTGTAACAGGACACCCAAATGGTCTCATAAAGCCTAAAGCTGGTTTCTACCAAGAAAAAGTTCATAAGGGGTCTTGTTATGAGGCTTAGTTACTAATACCCATTATTGCACATAGCAAGCAGTATTAACTGCTTCAGCCCAAAAAGTAGTAGGTAGCTTAGAATCAGATAGCATTATCCTAACAGCCTCAATTAGTGTTTTATTTTTCCTTTCAGCTACTCCATTTTGTTGAGGAGTTCTAGCTACACTAAATTCTCTCTTAATACCTTTTCTCTCACAAAACTGATTCATCTCCTTATTCTTGAACTCAGTTCCATTATCACACCTAATTACCTTAACCCTTTGATCTATTAGATTTTCTACTC
>BQNB010074261.1:0-31850 GCA_026074375.1 Tanacetum coccineum | reverse complement strand
ATGGAAATATACATGATCTGTTTGGCATTACAAAATGAAAATCAACCTAGAGCCCTACTAGCCGGGAGTTACCCGTAATACTTAGTAGGCTATACAACATAGCTAAACAAAAGACAAAAGATCCATACCGGATAGCTACTCAAAACAAAAGATCTATACCGTCTGCTAGCTGGGAGTAACCCATAAAAACTTAACAGACTGCATAGTAGCTACAATCATAACCAAAGTCTAGGAACTGCTACCAGTGTCCTCCAATGTGTCAACGCGTGCTCCAGCCTCTAGGGCGACACACCTTAGTCTCTAACACTGTAACTCATGCCTCTAATGTCCTACTGTAAGCCTCAGATCTAGCCAAGTCCTGATGGATCTAAATACTCTCTTGCTCATAAGCAAGTCTCTCTCTCCTCAATACCTCAATTTCAGCTCTCACAGCTGCACGATCCTTCTGGGCATCATAATGTCATGAGTAAAACTCCGAACTCTCTTTACTGTTAACATCTACCTGGTAACTGACCCTGATGTTGACCATCTCTAAGGCGGTCATCATCCTCCTCTTAGTATCTCGAAACCTGGTCTCCATAGTGTCTACAAGACTGTAATCGACTCTATGGGCCATAGTGGGTCCTGGCTGTCTCGCAGCAGCAGCAGCAGAACTCTCCCCAACCTCACAACTAGGTCTAGGAGTAGTAAGTAGTAGCCTCTTCTGAGGCGGCGTGTCAGCCTCGGGAATATCAGCTCTGCGGCTAGTGGATGGTGCAGGTAGTGGTATAGGTAACAATGGTGGGGTCCCTGATGGGAGTAGTGAATGATAGGTGGATGGTGTTGTAGCTCTCATCTGAGCCATGGCTGCTCTAGTACGTGGGGGTCGGATACGTGGGGATAAAAAGAATGGTGGTAGTGGAGGTGTAGGTGCCTCATCCTCAGCTGGCACTAAGTCCTCAGGATGCTCAGGCTCTGGAATGTACACTGGTACATGATCCTCCAGCTTTATGGGATCAGGTACATACTCTGGAGAACGTGGTGTCTGCTCCAACAACTGTCGGGCAGCCTCCTCGTAAGGATCCTCAGATGGGATACTCCATGATCGTGCCTCAGAGTAAACAGAAGTATAGGTAACAGCGGAATCAGCTGACATGACTACTGTGACCAGCATAAATAACTTATGTGAGTATATTATATAAGGCTCTTATTGTAATATACGTAATATATTATAACCACGTATATCAATTATGAATGCATCTAGTCCAACTAACTAATGCAACAACTAGTGTCCCATAAAAACCCCTTTTTATGAATGCAATGTTTGAAAACGGTTATAGTCCAGCAAAAACATTTGACCTGGTTCTCTATAACCTTGGCTCTTGATACCAATCTGTAACACCCCCAAATTGGGTCGCAGCGGAATAAGGGTCCGGGGCGTGTTACTTCATAGATCAATAACACAAGATATATATAGAACGACCAAAAAGTCGTTTTAAAACTGATACATTGGATTTAACAAATATTTGATACAAATAGCCCGAAGCTTTAACTTGTTCCTTATTATTATTACAAAGATACTGGTTCACAACACATGAGTTTCCCAAAACATAATACAACCATATCTTTAGCATGACATCCCAAAACAAAATCACCAATGTATCCTTGGCACCTTATGCTTACTGATCTCCTGAAAAACATTGCTTTAAAACGTCAACAATAATGTTGGTGAATTCATAGGTTTGATAAATCATAATATGCAGGACCGCAAGACTTTCCCCGTGATAATGCAACACATGCAGACATCACAAAACCAGATTACATTTTCCTAAGCTCATGACACTGAAGCTCGACGATCTTTCTTGCAATAATAATATATATTGCAATTTCTGCCCGATTAGATGTTTAACCCGAAACATCCCCAAATCCGACATGCTATACGTTCGTTCCCGGTGATAGCTAGTCACCCGAACGGGGAGGTCGTTTCCCCAAATAGATCTATTCATAACATTCGCGCTCACATAATGTAATTAACAACTACATCTATGCAATTGACAGTTCATGATAATGGGCTCAACTTGGGTTATCGCTACTTAGGCAAACATGTAATCAATATAAAATATCCACTTGCGTCCAATTTATAAAACAAAGCATGTTTCCACCCCATAGTTATAAATCATTGAAATCGTAAAAATGTGGGGCTATGAACTCACCTTGAGTTCTGATAATCCAAATATCACAGATAATGCGTCACGCAAATCGTCAGATGCAACCTATTTAATTTAAGGTCGTATAAGTACCATGTACTTCGATTAACTAACATCATATACAGGTCTATGTTAGTTACATCATACTATCGTTCGGGCTATCATAATTAAGAGGTCATGTAGTGAACGTATGAGGAGCTAGGACACTTTAAATCGTAAATCCAGCAACTCGTCGATACGCCACCCCGAAGAGGCCTCATTATGAAACTCCCTAGTAATATAGTACTTTGATAACCACATATAATTCTATATAGTTCAATCACCAACTAAGAAGTTTACTAAATTGTTTTAAGTAAATCTTGCATACTTTTGCGTTTTAAGCCCGATTTTAACGTTTCTTATGCCCATCTTTTCGTATTAGGACGAGTTATCATAATTTGACATTTTCCATATTTTGACCCTCTGGTGAACAGTAACTTTTACTGTTCACATCAGACGTGAGTTTTATTTAAATCGTATTTGTTGTCGTAAAACCCGTAAATGTCGTATTTTATTTGTTATAGCTCCGTTTTTAACGATTCTTTCGAGGACGTTCTCGTTTTTGAAAGTTCTATAATTTTATGAGGTTTACAAAAATATAACTTTCTGTCATGAATAGTAACTTTTATAAAAATAGTTTTATAAAAGTATTAATTGTCGTAAACTCGCGAAATTCATAACTCGTTCGTTATTAATTGAAAAATTACGATTCTTATCATTTTGGAATCCCAAAAATATGTATTATTTGTTAAAAATATCAACACTTGCTGTTTATACAATTTTTATAAAAGTTATTTTATAAACTCCGTTTAATTAACGTATAACTCGTTTTTAACGTAACTTTTTCGTTATTAATCCGTTTGACAAGTTTCTTACCTTTTCGGAATCGTCGTGAAATGTATTATCTTATAAAAACATAAAATAAGTATATTTTTATAACACTTTTGGACAGAATGTTTAAATAACTTTCATAAGTCCATTTTTGACCTTGTTTTTATGTTTTACCACTTTATACTTTTTACATAATAACCATAAGTATACAAGTCTTCTCATCTTGTTATATCCTTATTTTAATGATCATATAACATTACTATAGGTCCATAATTAACCTTAACATGTCATTTGTATTTCTTTAACTTGAAACATATTATGAAACTTTTATAAACCCTAATTTGTAGTTAATCATTTTTACATCAAAATAACATGGTACAATATTTTCTCATCCATATTAACATGATATTAGTAATAACACAACATGTATATTAATGTACAAAATGAGCATTGCAAGTAAAAACTTCATTTTCATAATAAAATCCTAAATGGTGATTCAAGCTATAAAGAATTAACATATGCATATTAATGATAAATGTAAGATCATAAAGAGTTTAAGATGACCTTATGATGTATGAAGATGATGACTAACACAATCTAAACCCTTGTTTAGACTAGAAACCAAAGCTAGCAAGCTATTTAATTAACCCTAGTTTTCCAAGTGAAACCCTAACTTCTCTTTTCTTATTAATGCTTGAAAATGGTTAGCCAATACTTGGAAACATCTTAGAATGTCTTAGATATGATGTGTATAGGTGTGTATAGGTTGTATAAAATTTGATATGGATTTGGTAAATGAGTAGGGGTGAGCCGTGGCATATGAGAGCACCAAAGGAAGTGTTTTTGTGATTTTTAGCTAAGTGTTTTTGTGTATGTGTGTTCTTACTCTTTCATACTAGTATATATAATATAGGATGGTCAAAAAGATTGAAATAGTTGGTCCAAGACATCTTCATGGTCTTTAGGAAGACTAATTGGTCAAAGGGAACAAGGTATGGGTATGTTTAATGCAAATGTGATGTACAAAGACTACTTGCAAGATTTTTCTTATATTTCTTTGTATAAATTGCTACAAATTCGTCCTATGTATGATACATATGATATATTTTTGTAACTTTTATGTATTGGGTATAAAAGTGGGTATTTGTTGAAGCGTAGAAAAGTTTTGGTGGTTTCGGGTATGCCTAAATGCAATTTATCGCGAAACGTATACACTTTACGTATCCGATAAAAATAAAATGAACAAGGATCATAATTATTCTCAAAATAATTATTTAATACTTGATTGATGTAAACACTTAATTGTTTGATGCCCGTTTACATTGAACGCTAATTTTTAGCTTACGCGATTTTACTTAATACATGAAATTACAAGCAAACGCGTACGACACTAAAAATAAATAGTAGATTTATCGACGTCGTCAATGACTTGAAAACACAGGGTGTTATAGACTTCCCCCGTTAAACGAGCCTTGTCCTCAAGGCTCACGATGCAGCACTTGACGACGGTGCGGTCTTGGTGAAGAGGTGTGGGTATTTCTTCTTGAATTGGTCTTCACATTCCCACGTGAACTCAGGACCTCTCTTGGAGTTCCATCGAACCTTGACTAATGGGATCCGGCTTTGCTTCAACCGTTTAACTTCATGGCCTACTATTTCTACTGGTTCCTCAACAAAATGAAGTTTGTCATCAAGATGAAGTCCATCCAACGGAACGGCTAATGGTTCGTCGGCATGACACTTTTTTAGGTTGGACACATGAAATGTATCATGAACTCTGCTCAGCTCTTTAGGAAGTTCAAGCTTATAAGCAACCTCTCCAACCTTTTCTAACACCTTGAAAGGTCCAACATACCTGGGGTTTAACTTCCCCCGTTTGCCAAAACGTACGACCCCTTTCCAAGGTGAAACTTTAAGCATAACTTTATCCCTGACTTGGAATTCCATCGGTTTACGCTTCAGATCGGGAAACCTTCTGCGAGCATGAGCCGGCTTGCATCCTGTTGCTTGTTTGAGATGATACCTCAGTGGTCTCTTGAATCAGTTCTGGATCGAGGATTTAAGCTTCTCTAACTTCGGCCTAACAAACAGGTGAACGACACTTTCGACCATAAAGTGATTCGAATGGTGCGGCCTTGATGCTGCTATTGTTATATGAGAACTTGACTAATGGCAAATGGTTAACCCAACCCTTTCCAAAGTCGATCGCACAAGCACGTAGCATATCCTTGAGAGTTTGAATGGTCCTCTCGCTTTGCCTATCTGTTTGTGGATGGTACACAGTACTCATATCCAAATTAGTACCCAAAACTGATTGAAGTGACCTCCAAAATTGGATGCGAATCTGGGTCACGAACACAATGATGAGACATGTATTCCATGTCTCGTGGGGGACCCCAAAAAAACCCCACCCCCCCCCCCCCCCCCCCCCCCCCCCCCCCCTTTCACCCCCCTTTAAGGCACATTCTTGCAAGTTTATCCAAAGGATCAGTCTCTCTCACGGTGAGAAGATCGCAGACTTTAATGATTGGTCAACATCACCCAAAATGGTGTCGTAGCCTTGCGACGACTTAGGAAGCTTAGTAACAAAATCCATAGTGATGTTGTCCCACTTCCATTCAAGAATGCTTGGTTGACCAACAATCTGATGGCCTTTGATGTCAGCCTGACCTTATGCACATGTCAAACCACTGCTTAACGATAGGGGCGATGTCGGCTTTCATATTAGGCCACCAATATAGCTTCTTCATAACTTGGTACATCTTGTCAGAACCCGGATGTATAAAGTATTTTGATTTGTGGGAATGGTACATGATCACAGTCTACAAATTGCCATAACAAGGTAGCCAACTCCTGCCATTGAGGCATATGGTTCCATCTGCACGAGGTTCCAATTTTTCCGTCCTAATCGCCTCTGGATTTTTAGCGTTTTCAACCAACATTCCTCCAACATCTTCATTCTTGATGTTCTCTGGTTTCCATGCTTCAGTCTGAGCATCCAGGATTTGTTTGGGAAGAGCTAAACGTAATATCCATGACAAAGGCATCGAACTTTAACGTGTTCTCATTCTTTCCTCCAAGGCATCAGCAACGACATTGGCTTTCCCTGGGTGATAACGAATATCGCAATCGTAATCACTAAGCAACTCTAACCATCGGTGTTGTCTTATGTTTAGTTCCTTCTGATCAAGAATGTGTTGTAAGCTCTTATGATCAGTGAACACTGTACACTTGGTTCTGTATAGATAGTGCCTCAAAATCTTGAGAGCGAACACTACTGCTCCAAGTTCCAAATCATGAGTCGTATAGTTCTTCTCATGAATTTTCAACTGCCGTGATGCATAAGAAATCACCTTTTCTCTTTGCATCAACACAGCGCCCAAACCCTTCTTTGAAGCGTCGCAGTATGCGATGAAATCTTCGCTTCCCTCAGGTAAGGCAAGGATTGGTGCACTGCACAATTTCTGCTTCAACAGTTGAAAAGCTGCTTCTTGTTTATCGCCCCACTCAAACTTGACCTTCTTCTGGGTGAGCTTGGTCATAGGTTTGGCGATCTTCGAAAACCCTTCAATGAATCTTCGATAATACCCAGCAAGACCTAAAAATTGACGAATCTCCATTGGTGACTTAGGAGATGTCCAATCTTTAATGGATTCAATCTTGGCTGGATCCACATGAATTCCTTCACTATCGATTACAAGACGAGAACTGTACTTGGAATCCAAAATTCGCACTTTGGAAAATATTGCATACAACTCCTCTTTCTAGCAACCTAAGTTAGCTTAAGGTGCTTTTCCGTTTCTGTTTGTTTCCTTTAATATATCTAGAAAATCTCAATAAAGACAAACACAAATTTATCCAATAAGGTTCAAACGTCGACTCATAAGGTCCATGATACGGCGGCAGCATAAAACTTTGAAATTCGTAATGGCCCGTAACGAGTTCTAGAAGGTAAGTCTTCAGAATGTCTTCTTCTCGAACCCTCATTTGGTGAAAACCTGACCTTAGCGAGTCTTCGAGAGACACTCGACCCTTAAAGTCAGATCAAATAAAATCATCAATTCTGGGGCTGGATAACGGTTCTTTTACTGTCAGTTTGTTTAATTCCCGAAAGTCAAAGCCTCATTCGGATGATTTCCATCCTTCTTCTGAAAAACAATATCGAAGCTCCTAAGGTGATGAACTGGGTCCTATAAATGTCCTTTGTCAACAGCTCTTCAGATTGGCTCTGATAACTCTTTCATTTCGTAAGGCGCCAATCGATAAATGCCCGAGGGGGTCTACAGGTGCCTCACCAGGTACAAATAATTTGGAAACTCCACTTGTCCGAGTCGGAGGGAAACCGACAAGTCTTCAAGAAATACTCACAGGAAAGTCTTTAACTATTGGATACATCCTCATAGCTTCTTCTCCGACTTGTCTTAACCTCTTGTTGCATAACATGGCCAGAAAATCGGAAACCCTTTTCCATGTACTTATGCGTTATATGTGCACGAATGATTGTTTACTCATGTCACATTTTCCCTGGTTACTTCCATTAGCGTGTATGATTAAGGTTTCCATTCCCCTAAGGGAATGCGAACAATCTCTCGGTACACATAGAACTGACCGCTTGGTACTCGCCAACCAATCCATACCGATTATAGCATCGAAACTACCAAGTTTCAACATGCATTAAGTTTTATGTTGAATTGGGTGGTTAAGAGAAGTTAATGTCAACCCTTAAGATTAGTGTTTTAACCCAATTATTCTCCCCGTCAGCTAGTTCACATCATAATAGTGATCTAGGGTAGATGCAGTAATGTCAATTTAGAGCTAAATGCAGTAGACACAAAACTTCGATCGACACCCGAATCCCAAAATAAGAAATAAGCATAGCGTATGTTTAGAAGGAAAGGACGCGCCAACGGAGTGTCTGGTTTACCCCGCTGTTTCCAACCACATACAGCCTTCGCTGGAGCCCGGTCATTCACTACTGTTTACCACAGTCATTGTTTTTCAGTTTTGGGCAGTTTCTTAAGTGACTCGTCTCCGCACTCACACACCATTTCCCTTCTGATTATTATTGTTGTTGTGGTTGTTATTATTTGCAGGTCGGCTTCTACAATGCTTGGCCAGATGGCCAACCTTTTTGTAGTTATTGCACCTAGGTGGAACAAGACCTTTCATGACTGAAATTAAACTATGGGACCATAGGCTAGCCTCGGCGTATGATTTCCTGTCACTATTGCCTGCAGTGTAGGCCTGGCCTGTGTTCTGCCTCTTATTCTGCTGTTTTGTTTTGATTTGTTCTTGGAAAGATCATCATACTTTCTTTTCCTTTCTGCCTGCCGTTCAACATAGTCATGTCTACTCACCTGTCAACTCAGTTGTAAACTCGATAGCCTCTTGCATGGTTTTCGGCTTTGATGCCTTTACACTGCCATAATCATATCGGGCAAGCCACCGATATACTTTTCAATCTTGTCTATCTCTTCTGGGAACATCCTGGAACACATCAAAGCTAGTTGCTGAAATCGTCGACTATAGGCCACCACATCGGTGCCCTTGACCTTAAGATTCCACATCTCAGTCTCAATCTTCTTGATCTCACCCCTCGGGCAGTATTTATCAGTCATCATTTTCTTCAGTGTTGCCCATGGCATGGCATGAGCTGCTTAGATAGTGTCTAACATGAGAATTCCACCATGTAAGAGCATCGTCTTGTAGAGTGCAAGTCGCAAATTTGACTTGACAAGATGCTGTGCAATTGCTAATGCTAAACACAGACTCCATTTTCTCAAACCATCGAGTGAGTCCGACGACTCCCTCGGTGCCTTTAAAGTCCAAAGGTTTGCATTTCAGAAATTCCGAGTAAGAGCATTCGCGAACAGCTTGTGCTGGCCTTGGTCCTGAACCATTGCTTGTATATAGCAATTGCCTAACTCTACTTACTTCTGCTTCAGCCATGCAGCAGCAATGCTCCCTTGGCAATTAAGCAGAATTGTGCCCTCAGTAATAGTGTGGGAGGATTATTGTTGCTATTGGGCTGGTGTGAACTGTGTTTGACCTTGTGGATCGCCATATGGGAGCCATTTTACTTCAATCATAAGAAAATACCCTTAGATTTTAATACACTAATAACTTACATAACATTTTAGAACATAAATAAAATAAGACACATCACACAGTGAAACATACAACTAACACAAGATCGACATAACATAAATACATTCCATCCATATATAAGACAAGAATATACATTATCTGTTTGTAACATGATTCCCTATCGCTAGTTACAAAATAAAAATCAACCTAAGCCTACTAGCCAATTTACCCGTAATACATAGTAAGGCTATACAACATAGCTAAACAAAAGACAAAATAATCCATACCGGATAGCTTACTCAAAACAAAAGATCTATACCGCCTGTAGCTTAAGAGTAACCATAAAAACTAACATACTGCATAGTAGCTACAATCATAACAAAGTCAAGAACTGCTACCCGTGTCCTCCAATGTGTCAACGCATGCTCCAGCCTCCATGGCCTGGGTACGCATGATATGCTGAACAGCCAAATCATCTGCAGCCTGACGCTGCTACTCATGGCGACGCACCTCAGTCTCTAACACTGTACACTCGTGCCTCTAATGCCCTGCATAAGCTTCAAAACCTAGCAAGGCTTGACGAGTCCCAACTCTCTTGCACTTAAGCAAGGCTCTCTCCTCAATACCTCAGATCTCAGCTCTTATACAGCACATTCCTTTGGCATCATGATGTAGTGATTAAAACTCGAACTCTTCGTCTACTCGAACATCCTACCTGATAACTGACCCTCATTTGACCACCTGAAGGCGTGTCATCAAGTCCTACACTCAGTATCTCGAAACCTGGTCTCCCTAGTGTTTACTAGACTGTAATCGACTCTATGGGCCATAGTAGGTCCTAGCTGTCTCGTAGCAGCAGCAGCATAACTCTCTCCAACCTCACAACTAGGTCTAGGAGTAGTAAGTAGTAGCCTCTTCTAAGGTGGCGTGTCAGCCTTGGGAATATCAGCTCTACGGCTAGTGGATGGTGCAAGTAGTGGTATAGGTAACAATGGTGGTGTCCCTGATGGAAGTAGTGAATGATAGGTAGATGGTGCTGTAGCTTTCATCTGAGCCATGGCTGCTCTAGTACGTAGGGTTGGATACGTGGAGATAAAAAGAATGGTGGTAGTGGAGGTGTAGGTGCCTCATCCTCAACTGGCACTAAATCCTCAGGATGCTCAGGCTATGGAATGTACACTGGTACATGATCCTCCAGCTCCATGGGATCAGGTACATACTCTAGAGAACGTGGTGCCTGCTCCAATAACTGTCGGGCAGCCTCCTCGTAAGGATCCTCAGATGGAATACTCCAAGATCGTGCCTCAAGAGAACAGAAGTTATATTGTAACAACGGAAACAACAGACATGACTACTGCGGACCAGCATAAATAACATATAGAGTATAATTTATAAGGCTCTATTAATATACGTGAATATATATAAACCACGTATATCAATTATGACGCATCTAGTCCAACTAACTAATGCACCAACTAGTGTCCCGTAAAAACCCCTTTTTATGAATGCAATGTTTGAAAACGGTTATAGTCCGCAAAAACATTTGACCTAGTTCTCTATAACCATGACTCGTGATATAATCTATAACACCCCCAAATGGTCACAGCGGAAACAAAGGATTTCCGGGCGTGTTACATCATAGATCAATAACACAAAAATATATAGAACGACCAAAAAGTCATATAAAATGATACATTGGATTAACAAATACTTTGATACAAAAAGCCCCGAAGCTTTTAACTTGTCCTTATTATTATTAATAAAGATACAGGGTCACAACACAAGTGATTTCTCAAAACTAATACAACATGATCTTGAGCATGACATCCCAAAACAAAACCACATGTATCCTTGACACCTAGCGAACTGATCTCCTGAAAAACATATCTTTTAAAACGTCATACAATAATGATTGTGAATCACAGTTTGATAAATCAAATATGACAGGACCCAAGACTTTCCCTGATAATTGCAACACATTCAGACATCACAAAACCATACATTTACCTAAGCTCATGACACTGAAGCTCGACAATCTTTCTTGCAATAATATATATTGTAATTTCTGCCCGATTAGATGTTTAACCCGAAACATCCCCAAACCCGACATGCTATACGTTCGTTCTCGGTGATAGCTAGTCACCCAAATGGGGAGGTCGTTTCCCAATAGAATCTTTCATAACATTCACTGCTCACATAATGTAAATAACAAAATAGATCTATGCAAGTGACTAGATCATGATAATGGGCTCAACTTGGGGTATCGCTACTTGGCAAAACAAGTAATCAATATAATATATCTACTTTTCGTCTACTATAAAACATAAGCAGTTTCCACCCCAATAGTTATAAATCATTGAAATCTAAAAATGTAGGCTATGAACTCACCTTGAGTTCTGATAATCCAAATATCACAGATAACGCGTCACGCAAATCGTCAGATGCAACCTATTTAATTTAAGGTCGTATAAGTACCATGTACTTCGATTAACTAACATCATATACAGGTCTATGTTAGTTACATCATACTATCGTTCGGGCTATCATAATTTAAGAGGTCATGTAGCAGAACGTCTTTAGGAGCTAGGATACGTTAAAGTCGTAAATCCAGCAACTCGTCGATACGCCACTCCCGAAGAGGCCTCATAGAAATCTCTCTAGTAATAAGTACTAATTGATAACCACATATGAATTCAATATATTCAATCACCAACTAATTGTTTTGTAAAATTGTGGTTAATAAGAAAAAACGTTTATAATTACCGTTGTAGTAAATATATCACAACTTTTGCGTTTTAAGCCCGATTCTGACGTTTCTTATGCCCAATTTCCTTTCTAAGAAAGATGAGTTATTCATAATTGACATTTTCATATTTTTGATCCTCTGATGAACAGTACTTTTTACTGTTCACACCAGTTATAAAGTTATTTTTATAGTTTTAGTTATCGTAAAACCCGTAAACGTCGTAGCTTATTTTTGGCTTATTAAAAAAAGTGAGAATCAGCTAAAACTTAAAACTACAAAGTTATAGAAGAGCTTATTCTCTACAACTTTAATAAAGGCACTATCTACTTTTATCAACTGAATAAACTAGAAAATTAAGCTTTTCAATTCTGTTACAGAAACTAGAGCTTTTCTATCTTTTCAAGAATTTGGCTTATTCCTAGCTTATTACTACATGAAAGTTAATCCTAAAAGATGCTAGGAAAAGCTTAAAATGTATACTAGAGATGTCTTAAAAGAAATAAGCTACTAGTTTACAAGATTATAAAGAAATTTGCTATTGAAAAACTAAAGGTTCAGGCTTAAGGCTGTTATTAAGCTTTTCCTAATAAGCTAACTGGCTTATTTCTAAATCTTAGAGGCTGAGTTTTTGAAAATAAGCTAACCTATTGATATAGATCTAACCTGGATAAAAAGTTTTTAACAATTCCAACTAGAAATGAAAACTCAAAATGAATATAAGCTAAAATCCTAAACTTCTGCCATACCACTTTTTTTAAGAAAATTAAGCTATTCTAAAAGTTTGTAAATGAAACTTAAGTGATGATATGTAATAAGCTAATGGAAAACTATTGAGATGCTAAAAACTAAATCCTAACTCTTAACTATGAAATCTAAAAAGTAGCTTTAAAAAAAATTATAATCAACAGCAACATTAACTGTTGCTGCTGATGCTATTGCTTGTTAATGCTGATGCACTTGGCAATTAACTATAGTGCAAGCCTAAACTCTAAGATGAGAACTATCTAAACTCACTTTCTAAGTGTGATCAAACCTGTTTTAATCAAATGTGAGCTTTAAACAATGAGAATAACTAAAAACTTACAACTACTTAAGCACTAAACTCCCCTGGTGCTAGGATCAATTTTTAGAGCTCAAAACTTTGAATTCTACAAACTAACTTCTAAATTCTTTTTAAAACTTGATAATATGATCTAACTCAACTAAGTAAAATACTTTGACAAGATTTTATTGACTTTAAAAGTCAACCACAGCTTAAACCAAACACTCTTTAACCTAAACTGTCTAAAAGGAATTTTATCTAAAATCTATTTTAAAACTAAAACTGACAAAACTTTATATCTACTCTATCTTATAATGACCTATTTGAACTATTTAAGCACTAAAAGTACTAGCTTATTAAGTAGAATAAGCTAGTTTAACAGCTAGCTATTTAACACTTAGTTAAAAACAGATTTAACCAAGTACAATTTTAGCTAGAATAGGTAATGGAAAAATGAAAATAGACAAATCTAATTATCAACTAAACACTTTTCAGTAAGAAATAAGCATTTCTAAATTCTCAATAAGCATTTAGTATAAGCTTCTAATGCTAAACTGAAAATTAAAGAGTGAAACCTGAATTTAATGTAGACTTAGGCTCTAGGCTACTCTTTCTGAATGAGCAGCCTTAAGTCAATGAATTACACAAGGTAAAACCTGGAATTTGAAGAATCTTCACATTTAAGCTATCCAAGAGTAGAAGCTTAAATGTTCCTAATGGCTTCCAAAGCCTCTAAACCTCAATAAGCTCAATAAGCTGAATTTGAGCTTATTGTTCCTTATTACTTCTAAGCTTGATCAATTTGAAACCAAATGAACACTTTTGAACTAAAATGAGCTGAAAACAATATTCTAAAGTATTTTTATAAAGTTTGAACAACTTTAGCAGTTTAGAAAATATAATAAGCTACAAAGAGCTTATTACAAGCTTATTACTAAACAACAGCTTAAAACATGAAAATTTGAGCACAAATACAACTGAACTTTTTATTGCTTTTAAAAAAGAAAATACAAGAGAAGAACAAGTAGTTAAGCTGAACTGACAGATTGAAATGCTTAATTGAAAACAATGAATAGTACACGAAACATGAAAAGAGAAAATTACAAATTTTACTAAAATAAAACTAAAACTACTACTTATTCTGAATGTTCTATCTTCTATTTATAGAAAAATATGATGAGAAGATGAGGCTTCCATTCTTTGACAGCCGTTGGATCTTGTTTACTTGAATTTTAGCCGTTTGATTTAAATGGTGATGTGTTCGAGCCAATAATTGCTTGCCACGTGGACGAAATGACTTGGAAGTGGATTAATACGAGGTTTAAGTGAGAATGGAGGAGCGGGGAATGATTTGGACGAAGATGGGTTTGTGGGAGATTGAGCGGGAAAGGTTGTTGAAGACGGTTGTTAGGGATTAAGCCGCGTGTTATATTTTGAATCTTTGGGATATATGCACAAATGGTCCTTGCGTTTCATTTCCTCTTTTGTAGTATAAAAGAAGTTTCGGAAATTTCATTTCTGGCCCTTGTGATTGATAACTTCTATTTTCCCCTTTGAAAACTTGTCATCATTGGTCCTTAATCTTCAATTTAATCTTCATTCTTTCTTCTCCTGTATCGGGTTGATCCGGCTTTTGATTGATTTGGCTTCATTCTTCACTCTTGTCTTGCCTTTTCCGTTTCTTGTCGGTTTTTGACTGTTTTTGCTTCCTTTTGTTTTATTATCCTTTCCTGCACAATAGACACAAAAGCACACATTTTTCTATCCTTTTGGCATTTTCTTGGCTTTTATTTGGCAAAATCCCGGGTAATTTATATATACAATTAAGCATTTATCAAGTATGTAGCTGCTGCTAGTTGCTGTGGACAAGTCCTCTTGATTCAAAATCAAATGCTGGATTATAGATACAACTTCATGAATACCAAGATTTTCATTGATAATGAAAGCACAATCTGCATAGTTAAGAATCCATTGTTTCACTCAAAGACTAAGCACATTGAGATCAGACATCACTTCATCAGGGATTCAAATGAGAATAAGCTTATTCAAATGATCAAGATTCATACATATCACAATGTTGCAGACTTACTCACAAAATCATTTGACGTTGGCAGATTCCAATATCTGATTGCACGCATTGGAATGCTTAACCTCTGAAGTATTGATTGAAGGGAGGTTAATTATGAAGTCTTGATTAATGAGAGAATGTATGAAATGAAATAGAACAGCAGCTAAGGATGAAATTCAAGTTTGTGTTGTTAGAGTATCTTACTACTGGTAAGTATTCTTAATGCTGCTAGTTGCTTTTAGTACTGTTGTAAAATTAAAAGAGATGCATTCTAATCAATCAGGTTTGGGTGAAGGGTCAGAAAATCCCACTGAATCCTAACACACATCCAAAACTGCTTCTCTACCTAAATCATGAACCAATTACTGTTCCATCTTTATCTTAACCCAAAAAAGACTCAAAAACCTAGGAAATCCAAAAAGGCCACTGAGCTATCTTAGTCTAGTGGACCTATTCCCCTTGTAATAGATGAGACTGTCATTAAGGAGTGGGAAGACAGAATGGAAAGGGCTGCCACTAATGCTTCTAGCTTAGAAGCAGAGCAGGACAGTGGTAACATAAATAGGACCTAATCTATGGCAAGACTTAATGAGTCTTTTCCTCAGGGAACTGATTAAGGTAGTGGTCCCAGGTGCCAAGATACCATATTAGGGGTGTAGAAGCTCAAACTAGGTTTGAGGCTGCATCTAAACAGTCTAATGATCCACCTCTCTTAAGAGTTAACACACTTGGAAGTGGGGAGGACAACATGAAACTAAAGGAATTGATGGAATTTAGTACCAAACTATCTGAAAGGGCTCTTGATTTGCGATATAAAAACAGATAGAGTGAATTGGTAAGAAAAAGAAATGAGAGATATTGAGAGATTAAAAACAGAAAGAGAGCTTGTAAGAATCAAAATTGATGATGGAAATGCTTTTTGGAAAGAAATTGGGGTTAATACTGGTGTCTTAAAGTTAATGATGCTCAGCTTAAAACTTAATGCTGCTAAGCTTAAGTTAATGCTGTTAGGCTTAATTTACTGTTGCCCGTATTAGTTTATGCTGCTAGGCATACACTTACTGCTGTTAGGCATAAGTTAATGCTGCCAGGCATAACTTGCTACTGCTGGGTTAGTTAATACTGTTAGGCTTAACTTAATGCTGCCAGTTCAAGTTAATGCTGTTGAGGGTGATTTCATAAATACTTCGATTAAGGGTTTCAATCACTCATTCGATCGATTTTACACCTTGATATACTCTCTAATCATAAACCCTAACTCAATTTTATCATTCATCATCAAAACCGAAAACAATGTCGAACCCTAAGTTTGCTGAAACCCATAATTTGGTTGCGTTTTTGGAGAAACCAGAAGAAAGTGATGGGTTTGAGGAGATTATTGATTTCCTGAATGCAAGTTATGTCCAATATGCGTTAACGGTTAATCCAACCATTTATACTACCTGTATTGAACAGTTCTGGGCATCTGCCAAGGCTAAGATCGTTAATGGGGAACGACAAATACAAGCCCTAGTAGACAAGAAGAAGGTAATCATCACTGAGACTAGTATAAGGAGTGATCTTAAGCTGGATGATGCTGAAGGAATAGATTGTCTACCCACTGCTATAATTTTTGCAGAACTAGAAAGAATAAGGTATGAAAATCTTACTCAAAAGCTTACTTTCTATAAAGCTTATTTTTCCTCCCTATGAAAATTTCTTATCCATACCATACTGCAATGCCTTAGTGCTAAGACTACAGCCTGGAATGAATTGAGTAGCACTATGGCATCTGCTATCATATGTCTTGCCACAAACTAAAAATTCAACTTTTCCAAGTACATTTTTGACAATATGGTGAAGCACTTGGAGGGTGGGGTTAAATTTCTCATGTACCCAAGGTTTGTGCAAGTCTTCCTGGACAAACAAGTTGAGGGGATGACCAGACATAAAGAGGTTTATGTTACACCTTCCCACACTAAGAAGGGGTTTGCTAATATGAAGAAACCAAGAAAGGGTTTTTCTGGAAGAGTCACACCTCTATTCTCAACAATGATGATTCAAGCTTTAGAAGATATGGGTGAAGATTCAGCTGCTCCTTTTGATTCCCATTCCACACCCATTATTTCTCAACCATCATCATCTAAACCTCAAAAGAAGAAGTCAAGGAGGAAACAGAGGAAAGACAGTGGTCCTACAGAGCCTGTCACTGATGAGGCTCATGTATCTACCCCTTCCTATGATCCACCTCAAAGTGGTGAGGATAGTATGCAACTTTCTGAATTGATGAATTTATGTACCAGTCTATAAGAGAAAGTCCTTGATTTGGAGAAAACCAAGACTGCTCAAGTAAAGGAGATTGCTAGCTTAAAGAAGAGAGTCAAGCAATTGGAAAAGAGAAGGAAGTTAAGAACTCCAGGGCTTAAGAGATTAAGGAAGGTTGGTTCAACTAGCAGGGTAGAATCCTCTAATGATGTCAGTTTAGGTGATCAGGAGGATGCATCCAAACAGGGGAGGAAAATTGCTGATCTTGATGCTGATGCAGAAGTGACTTTGGTGGATGAGACTCAAGAGATGAATGATGACAACCTGATGTTTGATACAGATGTGTTGGAAGAGCAGGAAAAAGAAGTTGCTGAAAAGGAAGTTAGTACTGCTGATCCAGTTACTACTGCTGGTGAAGTAGTTACTACTGCTAATGTTGAAGCTACTACTGCCAATGCTCCAACAACAACTATTGATGAGTTGACTCTGGCTTAGACTCTAATAGAAATCAAAGCAGCTAAACCCAAAGCTGTTACATCTGCTGCTACAACAACTACAACTACAAGACCCAAGGCTAGAGGGGTTGTAGTTCAAGAGCCAAGTGAATTCAAAACAACATCATCACCTTTACAAGCATCACAACTTCCACAGGCTAAAGACAAAGGCAAGGCAATAATGGTTGAGCCTGAAAGACCTTTAAAGAAGAAAGATCAAGTTGCTCTTGATGAAGAAATGGCTAGAAATCTTGAAGCTTAGATGCAAGCTAAACTTATAGAGGAAGAGAGGCTTGCAAGGCAAAAGGAAGAAGAAGCCAACATAGCCTTGATTGAATCATGGGATAACGCGTAAGCTATGATGGAGGCAGACATTGAATTAGCTCAGAGGCTACGAGCAAAAGAACAGGGAGAGATAACCATTGAGGAAAGATCAAGATTGTTTGCAAAGCTAATGAACAGAAGAAAGAAGCACTTTGCAAAGCTTAAAGCTGAAGAGATAAGAAGAAATCCACCTAACAAAGCTCAAAAGAGAAATCAAATGTCCATCTATTTGAAAAATATGGCTGGATACAAACATAGTTAGTTGAAGAGCAAAAGCTATGATGAAATCCAGAAGTTGTTTGATAAGGAGATGAAAAGAGTAAATACTTTTGTGGACATGAATTCAGAAGTAGTAAAAGGTAGTAAGACAAGAACAGAGGAAAGTTCTAAAAGAGTAGGGGATGAACTTGAGTCTAATAAGTCAAAGAAGCAGAAGGTAGATGAGCATGTAGAAGCTAAAAAAGATAAATGATGCAGAGGAGGAAGAAATGAAAAAGCATATGGAGATAGTTTAAGATGAAGAGGAAATAGCAATTGATGCTATACCTCTAGCCATAAAACCTCCAATGATTGTTGAATATAAGATTGTTAAAGAAGGACATAAGGGATTCTATCACTTGATAAGAGCTAATGGAAGTTCAAAAAGATATTCATTAATGATTAGGATGCTTCAGGGTATTGACAGAGAAGACTTAGAAACTCTCTTGAAATTGGTCAAAGAAAAGCATGGAATAAACATGCCAGTTGATGAATATGAAAGAGTGTTATCGGGTGATATGAAGGTAATGTTTGAACCTGACATAAAAAGTAAAGTATGGAGGAGTCTACAAAGATACAAAGTGACTGTTTGGAAACTGTTTGATTCTCGTAGAGTGCACTTTGTAAGGTTTAAAAATATTCATATATTTATGTTGGTTGAAAAGAGATATCCCCTTACACCAATAACAATTACAAACATGCTGGACAAGAGGCTTCAAGCTGACCACTGGAATGAGATGTGTTATCAACTTCTCAAGCTCTTGGTAAAGCAACAAAAGAATCCTGGAAGTGTTTGAATGTATCCTCCTGATTATGGTAAAGACTTTTAATGAAGAAACTTGAAGATTGTTAGGATTAAAAGACTTCAAGATGATTCTTAGAATTACTACTGCTCAGGTATATATTAGTGTTGTCAAGCATAACTTAGTACTGTTGGAGATACTAATGAAAATTATGCTAAGTAGTTAGTACTGGTAGTATAAAAGTTACTACTGTTAGTATATATTACTACTGTTAGTATTAAGTTACTGCTGCTAGTAGAAGTTAAGACTGCTCAGAGATGAAGACTAAAAATATACTAAGTAGTTACTACTGCTAGTACAAAAGTTAGTACTGCTAGTGTATGTTAGTACTGCTAGAGTAAACTTCTAAGTAGTTAATGCTGCTTGTGCTCAGTTACAACTGCTGAGTGATTACAACTGCTGGAAGGTTTATGCTGACAGAGATAAGATCAAAAGCTTATCAGAGAAGAGATAAAGATTGATTGGAGAACAAGAATACTTACGAAGATAAGTATTAGTTATTTGTAAAGAAGATATGTATAACTTATTTGTTTAAGAGATTATGTTTGTTTATAGAAAAGATCATGATATGTTAGGAAAGTATTGTAAGCCTTGTAGGACTCCTTGGTGTATAAAAGGAGGTCCTAGGGCATATTGTTAGATACATACATTCATATACGATTTAGATATTCATAGCTTCAAGGTTGTAAACCCTAGTACTAGACAGAGTACTCGTATTATTGATCTTAATAATATTGAAGCTTTTTGTTACATCTTTGTTCATTCATATTTACCGTTACATTCATAATTCTTCTAAGTATTGAAGAGTAGATTCCGCATACTCTTTAATATACACACAAAGTTTCTACCATTTTTATTTTGGATTTATCCAAGGTAACATACTCTTTACAAGCTAAAGAATAGATCTTAAGTTGGGATCAACACAAAACGAGGCTCCCGAAAAATCAACACTTGACGCGCTGAGTTACGCGCCAGCACGCCACCAGCACGCCAGTGGGTTCTCAAAAATCAGGGTTTCGTCTAATGATTTTACTAAACCCGTTGGTCCTCAAACTCGTTTTTCAAATACTCGAGGAACCCATGCACCCTTTACAAAAATTGAAACCACCAAACAAGAATATTATCCAGTTTTACGCAATGGACTTGGATACACTCAAACTCGATTCGACCAAAGACCTTTATTACCCACTCCTAATATGAGACCTTCCAACTTATATAACTGAAGAGCTTCTTTTCAAAACAACCATTCTTCCAAAAGAAGAAATCTTTAGAACAACCAAAGGTCTTCGTCGTATCAACATAACATCTTCTAAAGGAGAGAAAGCTCCTACCCAAATCATAGACTAAAAATAACTCAGAGCGTTGGACCAAACTTTTAAAACCAATATGGTTTTCAAAAAAATCCTGAGTTTGCGTTCTCGAGGTACGATCTACATAAACTATGTGCATTACTTTAAGACCCAAGAATGGTTAACTTGGGCACCATATTTTCTAACCACAATGGACCCATGAAACAATGGGTACCATGACCTTGAATTTATATTTTCTTGTAGGTGTGTCTTAAATGTGCTACTGGACGATTGGATTATGGATAGTGGTTGCATTAAGCACATGCCCGAGAATAGAAGATTTTTTATTTCGTATAAGGCGTATGATGTTGTACATGTTGTATATGTCAGCAACCTAAAGGGCAAGGTCATCGGTGAAGGTAATATTTCTCATGACTCATTACAATTACCAATGTTGAGCATGTTAGTGGTCTAGCTTTTAACTTGATTAGCATAGGTCAATTATGTGATGATGATTGTGTAGTTAGTTTTACTAAAGTAGATTGTACTATTAGTAAAAATGGTAAAACACTAGCTAAAGGTCATAGGAGAAATGGACTATATACTTAAAAATTAGGAGATAACTTTAAACAACAAATTTGTCTTGCATCCGTGGTTGACAACTCAATGCTTTGGCATAGGAGGTTAGGTCACACCAATATGTGGTTAGTTCAAAATTTAGCTTCCAACGAGCTAGTAAGGAACCTACCAAAGTTGAGCTTTAAAAGATAATTTTATGATAAGTCAAGGTAATGCAAACAATAGGACTAGGAATAAAGTGTCAACTACTAGGGTTTTAGAATTGTTACACTTAGATTTGTTTGGTCCATCTATAATTCAAAGTTACGAAGGCAACTTTTACACTTTAATGATTGTGGATGATCACTCAAACTACACATGGCTTGTGTTCATAGAATCTAAGGATAACGTCTTAGAAAAGTTTAGAATATTGTATAATAGACTTGAAAACCTACATGATTGTTCTATTGTTTCCATTGAAACCTATCATCGTAGTGAACTTGATAAATTGCAATTTAGGAGCTTTTATGAACAACATGGAATGTCTTATAACTTGTCAGGCCCGTTCACTTCTCAATCGAGTGAGATTGTTGAAAGAAAACATCGCATGTTAAGAATGATGAGTCGTGCTATGTTAGACGAGCAATCCATTCCATAAAAGTTTTGGTGTCATGCAATAGATAGGACAACATACATCTTTAACAGGGCCTATATTAGAAAATTCATTAACAAAACACCCTACGAAATCGTTAGAAATAGGAAGCCGTCATTAGAGTACTTTAGGGTCTTTGGTTGTAAAGTATTTGTACTTAAAACTAAAGTAAATCTCACCAAGTTCGACCTAAAGTCGTACGAAGGTGTGTTTTTAGGATACTCTCAAACTAGTAAAGCATACATAGTGCTTAACAAGGAAACAATGAGAATTGAGGAATCTCTCAACGTGGCCTTTGATGAGAGTTTGCCTGAACCCAAGTCATATTCTTCGGTAGAAGATGATAGGATCAATGAACCCATAGTTCAAGATCTCAATGGGTCACCTTCATTACAAGTTAATGTTTCGGATGAAGGCTATCCTAAAAGTGTTAAAGAAGTTAGAGGTCACCCAACAGAACATGTAATTGGTGAGTTGAATGAGAGGACACTTAGGTCGAAGACAAAAAAAGCTTAGGATTTTCGCATGACATTTCCCAAAGTCCAAATTTCATGAGTCTAGTTAAGGTTGTTCATGGTTGACATACACCATAGGATATTGATTTGAGTGAGGTGTTGAGAGACTATTTGGAGGTCTAGAAGTTGTTTGCACTATCTTTATATACTTGTGTTCTTAGAGCCTATGTGCTTATGTGTTTTGTGCTAGAACTTATGTGAAAGTCATGGAAGTTAGGCAACATTGTTGTTTTAACGAGATGAAGGATAGATGTCAATGCTTTATTCAAACTATAGTTGACATTATCCTGGATTCTACATGTCAAACCTATGTGCTATGAACAAAAAATTTGATCTACATCTTGTCAATATTGTGGTAATCATCACTTCACATACTTAAATGTGTGAAATTGACTTACTCGCAACATTGCATGCTCTATTCCCCATGATAGACATGAACGATTAAATAGACAAACTCATTGACAAAATCACTTTGGCTCACAACTCACCCTTATGATGAAAATGTTATATTTGTGTCAACTTGTTTATTTTATGTGTTGATTGCATGCATGGAATTATTGTAGAAACTAGCTTGTACAACTAAATCATCCAATCTCAACTAAAAATTGAACCAAATCTCAACCAAGTCATCTAAAATCTCTCAAATATTTATGGCATAATTATCTTCCCAATAATGTACTTTCCTTACAAAAGGCATAACTACCTCAAACACTAAGAAATCAAAAGTACCAAAACTTATTATCCAAAGGTCATTAGCTCATATACAATTCATACCTAACTCCTAATACTCTACTATAAAGGTAATTAGATGCAGGCATGTTCATCACTTCTCATAGTGCTCAATCTACCTTTCCATTAAGAAAATAACCTCATAATATTTCATGAAACGTGTCGATTGCCGATATCACATTAGTCCTTACAAACCTTTTGAAAATCACCCTTATCATGAAGGTCGTCATTGTGACAAAAATTTCATATTCACCACTAGCCTAAAACAACCCTTTACTCGTGCAAATTGCTTCTCACTTGTGAATTTGCCATCATCCATTTATCCCTGTTACATTCAAGAATTCTATACTAGGTACTACTTTGATTGAAAAACAACCTCTCTCTGCTTTCACATGTATGGGAATGACTATAATTGGTATCTTAGTGACTTCGGTAACGTCTTAAACATATCCTCCACTGAAATCTTGTTCTATTTCCTGTTAACTAGCACCCTTAACTTTAAGAAAATTAGATTCTATCACCCTAGTTTGTGACAACCGTCTATTTTGGATTAGCAATTGTTTGTGTTGTTAAACGTATGTGACATACTTTAATTTCTTTGAGTTCATTATATGATTAGTCGGGTCATTTTGTGCATAACTTTCTCTTTTTAGGAACCTTAGTTTACGAACGTGCCTTCTACGTACGATCTTAGGAAAACGTCATAACAGTCAGCGATATGCTCAAACGTCCTTAAGATTACGTCAATAACCACACGTAAACTAAAGTTACACATATTCATAATCTTAGGTCACTTTATTTTCCACCATTTCTACGTCACCCGATAAACCTGATATTGCGTAAACCTTTACGTTTTTTATTAGGATATCATTTCATCACCTCAAACACAAAAATAAGAAAAATAGATTTTAGAGAGAGAAAGTAAAAAACAAAGAAAAACCCTCTTGAGCGCATTGAGCACATGAAAGATAAGATAGAAGGTCTTGGTAATGGTCGAGTATCATTACAATGCAAGATTTTGACTCAAACTAGTGACAAACTTCAAGAAGCCCGTACCCAGATTGCTGGATTTCAGAGAAAAGCAAATGGGGCATGACGATGAGATTGTTCTTACTCGCATCAGGATTTCTACTTTAGAGATGCTCATCGAGGATATCTAGGTTCGCCACCGATCAGATATGAAGAGTCTTCTGGACACGATCCATGAGCTCAAGAACCACAAGGGAGGACCACCAGATTACTAGACTAAATCCTTGTCATTTATAGCTTTTATTTAGAATCCAACCACGGGATGTGTGGTAAATAACGACTTGTCATTTTTGGTTATGTAATATATGTAGACAAGTTGTTTATGATCATAATGTAGTTGTGATGTCCATTATACTTTGTGTTTCATGATACGATTTATGTATGTTCGGGATGGTCTTATCGTTATACCTGTGTCAGGTTATTGTTGATCCTACTTGAATAGATCTTGCTTAGTTGTATGAAGCCTACTTGTATTGAGTAAATCTAAGAAAACTATAGTAGAAACTTTGATTATGAATATCAAAGACTATACGGAATCTAGTCAATGATACTAAGATGAATTTATTTATAAAACAGTAAACACAAAATTAATAAACAGACTGATACCAAACTTTAGTCTCAATATAAACGAATCATCATATAGTGTTAGGGTTTACAAAACCTAAAGGTTTCGAATATCAAAGATGTATATGAATGTATGTATCTAACCACAATATGCTATGACCCCATTTTATCACACCAAGGATTCCTACAGGTTACATTATTTCCTTAGACTATCATGTCTTTTCTATAAACAAACATAATTTTTAAACAATTAGTTTATTTCTTATCTTCTTTACAAATAATCATTTATCTTTCCTATGGATTTATTGTTCTTATCAATCTTGTATCTCTTCTTGTATGCTTTTGATCTCATCTCTGTCAGCATAAAACCTTTCAAGATGTTGTAATGAGCACATGCAGCATTATCTACTTTGAGTTTTCTCTAGATAAGTACCAACTTTTGTACTAGCAGTAGTATACTACTTAGTATGATTTTCGTCTTTATCTTGAGCCGCTTAACTTCTACTAGCTTGCAGTAACTTTATATAACAGTACTAAATGATACTAAAAAGTTAGTAATTGCAGTTGTAACGTTTTATGTCTCCAGATAACTACTTAGCTATTTTCTTAGTATTACGCTAAGCACTAAGTTATGCTTGACAGCACTAATATATACCTGAGTAGCAGTACCTCTGAGAATATCTTGAAGTCTTTTAAACCCAATAGTTATTCATGTATCGTATCTTTATGAATCTAGGTTACTATGGCTCTCTTACCACTAGGTTTTCTTGAACCTTTGTATCCGGATATGATTAATAATCAAGACATTGAGCATATGATCCCACCTACACCACCTAAAGACATTGAGCCTCCTGTTGAATCACCTATATCATTATCTCTGTCTTCATCAGTTGGATCTTCATCACCGATTAGGTCAACTACACCACCACCAGACTATTCCTTTGATGAGTCTATCTTTTTGGAGTTAGATAACTCGTTATGGATCATACTGCAACCATTGGAAAGTGAACCAGTCCTCGAGGAACCTAATAAATCAGATGCTTGTTAGAGTGTCCATTTTTGGAAGTCTTAGATTCCAAAATTTCCTGTTATATTATGTAATGTAATATCAAATAATGTGTATTTCTTTGTTAGAACTCGTATCAAATAAGTATCTATGTCAAATGATTTCAATATCACTATAAATGAAAATTTTGACAATGAATTATGATATGACTATATCATTGTATGGATTCTTATTTTTTGTTTTCTTGTAAATGTTGATAGAATGGCTCCCAAGAGAACATCAACATCTGCAGCACCACCCATGACTCAATCCGCCATCAAGAAACTAGTTGCTGATAGTGTTTCCGCAGCTCTAGAAGCACAAGCTGCTACCATGGCAAATGCTGACAAGAAAATATAGGTACAAAGAGTTTATGAGCTGCCAACCTTTCAATTTCAAAGGTATGAACGGCGCTGTTGGCCTCATCCGCTAGTTTGAACGAACTGAATTAGTATTTTCCTGTAGCAACTGTACCAAGGACTACAAAGTGAAATTTGCTACTGGTACTCTAACTGAAGAAGCTTTATCTTGGTGGAATTCATTCGCCCATTCTATTAGAATAGAGGAAGCCTACAAGACCACCTGGTCTGAATTTAAAAAGCTCTTAATAAAGAAGTATTGTCCCCGAACTGAGGTTAAGAAAATGGAAGATGAATTTTACAATCTGACTGTAAAAGGAAATGATCTCAAGACTTACATTAGAAAATTCTAGGAATTAGCAGTCTTATGCCCAACTATGGTGCCAAATTCTGAGAAACTCATGGAAGTCTTCATCAGGGGATTACCCAGAAGTATTGAAGGAAATGTTACCGCTTTAAAGCCTCAAACTTTAGAGGAAGCTATTACCATAACCCAGAGGTTAATGGATAAGGTAATAAAGCACAATTCTGTGCAAGGAACCAATGATCAAAAACAAAAGTTTGATGATAGAAGAACCTTCACCAACAACAACACGTACCAAAATAACCGTAAAAACAATAGAAGGCAAGAAACCGTCAGGGCTTATGCTGTCACCCCAACTAAAAATAGTAGGTATACTAGAAGCCTTCCCCTGTGTAAGAAATACACCCTGCATCACACAGGACCTTGCACTGTCAAGTGTCAAACTTGCAACAAGGTGGGTCATCTGACTAGGAACAACAGAAATAAAGGGCTAGCTACTAGAAGCAACCTGCAGCCAGTGTCAGTAACTTGTCATGCCTGTGGAGAGAAAGGGCATTACAGAAACCAGTGCCCAAAAGCAAACAACAGTGCCAATAGAAGAGCATACTTGTTGAGGGACAAGAACGCTCACCAAGACCCGAACGTAGTCACAGGTACGTTCCTTCTAAACCAACATCTAGCTAGAGTATTATTTGATTCAGGAGCCGATAAAAGTTTTGTATCCATATCTCTTGCTTTTATGCTTAATATCACACTAATTACACTAGATACTATCTATGACATTGAAATGGCCAATGGAAACCTAGTAGGTACTAATACCGTTATACAGGGTTGCACTCTAATCTTACTAACCCATCCTTTCGAAATTGATCTCATGCTGATTAAACTCGGTAGCTTTGACGTAGTCATTGGTATGGATTGGTTATCCAAGTATCATGCTAGAATTATCTGTGACAAGAAAGTCGTCCACATCCCAATCAACGATGAAACTTTGATCATCCGAGGTGACCAAAGTAAAACCCGACTAAGCCTTATATCCTGTATTAAAACCAAATGATATATATCCATGGGATATTAAGTTTTTGTAGACTAAGTAATGGAGAAGAAGTCAGACGAAAAACGACTAGAAGATATACCAGTAGTCAGAGAATTTCCAGAAGTTATTCCTGAAGATCTACCTGGCCTTCCTCTAGTTTGCCAAGTAGAATTCCAAATCGATTTAATTCCAGGAGTGGCACCAGTAGCCCGAGCACCCTATAGATTAGCTCCTTCAGAAATGCAGGAACTATCTGACCAACTACAAGAGTTAGTAGATCGAGGTTTTATCCGACCAAGTACTTCACCTTGGGGAGCTCCTGTCTTATTTGTTAAAAAGAAAGATGGATCTTTCAAAATGTGTATCAATTACTGGGAGTTGAATAAAGTTACCGTAAAGAATCGTTACCCATTACCCAGGATCGATGATTTATTCGACCAGCTTCAAGGTTTGAGTGTTTACTCAAAGATTGACTTAAGATCAGGTTATCACCAACTGAGAGTCAGGGACGAAGATATTCCAAAGACTGCTTTCAGAATGCGGTACGGACACTATGAATTCCAAGTAATGCCATTTGGTTTAACTAACGCATCTGCTGTGTTCATGGATCTCATGAACCGTGTGTGTAAACCATACTTGGATAAATTTATGATAGTGTTCATTGATGATATTCTTATCTACTCCTGTAATAAAGAAGAACACGCAAATCACCTAAGAATAATCCTATAATTACCTAAAAAGGAGAAATTATATGCCAAGTTCTCCAAATGTGATTTCTAGCTTAGTATCATGTAATTTCTCAGGCATGTGATTGACAATCAAGGAATTCACGTTGACCCTGCCAAGATTGAAGCAGTTAAGAATTGGGCATCTACTACCACACCCATAGAAGTACGCCAATGCTTAGGACTCATCGGCTATTATCAGAGATTTATCGAAGGTTTCTCAAGAAGTATATCTGGGGAGAAAACCAAGAGTCAGCCTTCTAACTGCTAAAACAAAAATTATGTGAAGCTCCAATCTTAGCATTACCAAAAGGAAACAATGACTTTATCATTTACTGTGATGCATAACATCAAGGTCTGGGAGCAGTGTTAATGTAAAGAGAAAAAGTTATTGCATATGCATCTCGACAACTCAAGCCTCATGAAGAGAACTATACCACACACGACCTTGAATTAAGAGCAGTAGTGTTCGCTTTTAAAATTTGGAGACACTATCTGTATGGTACAAAGTGTACTGTATTCACTGATCATAAAAGCCTTCAACATATCCTTCATTAGAAAGAATTGAACATGAGGCAACGCCGTTGGTTAGAATTGCTCGCAGATTACGATTGTGAGATTCGCTACCATCCTGGAAAGGCAAATGTTGTAGCAGATGCCTTAAGCCGGAAAGAACAAATCAAACCACTCTAAGTTAGAGCATTAGTCATGACCCTTCACCCAAAATTACCATCACAAATCCTCGAAGCCCAAACTGAGGCGATCAAAGAAAAGAACATCAAAGCTGAGAACCTACGAGGAATGGACAAAGCATTTGAAGTATGTCCTGATGGAACCCGGTGTATTAAGAATCGAAGTTGGTTACCACTCTTTGGTAATTTGAGGGACTTAATCATGCATGAATATCATAAATCAAAATATTCCATCCACCCAGGTTCTGAAAAAATGTATCAGGATCTAAAGAAACTCTATTGGTGGCCTAACATGAAGGAAATCATCGCTAAGTATGTTGGTAAGTGTTTAACATGCTCTAGAGTTAAAGCATAATGTCAAAAGCCATCCGGCTTACTAATATAACCAGAAATTCCTACATGTAAATGGGAAAGAATAACGATGGACTTCGTTACAAAACTACCCAAAACATCAAACAGACATGATACAATTTGGGTCATTGTAGACCGTCTTACCAAATCAGCACATTTCATCCCTACTAGAGAGACAAATAGTATGGAAACCCTTACAATGTTGTATATAAAGGAAATAATTTCATAGCATGGAGTGCCGATATCCATCATCTTGGATCGTGACAGTCATTTCACATCCAGATTCTGGCAGTCAATGCAGAGTGCTTTGGGTACTCAATTAGACATGAGTACGGCATATCATCCTGAGACTGATGGACAAAGTGAAAGAACCATCCAAACACTCGAAGATATGCTTCGAGCCTGTGTTATAGATTTTGGAAAAGGATGGGAGAGACACTTACCACTAGTAGAATTTTTCTACAATAACAGTTACCATGCTAGTATTAAGGCAGCACCATTCGAGGCACTCTATGGTCAAAAGTTCTGATCACCTATCTGTTGGGCCGAAGTTGGAGATGTCCAACTCACAGGACCAGAGATAATCCATGAAACCACTAAAAAGATAGTACAAATTCGATAATGCTTACAAGCTACAAGAGATCGGCAAAGGAGTTATGCTAATGTAAAGCAAAAGACTTTGGAATTTCAAGTTAGAGATCATGTTATGTTAAAAGGGTCACCTCGAAAAGGTGTCACTCGATTCAGAAAGCGAGGAAAGCTTAACCCCAAGTACATTGGACCATTTAAGATTCTTAAAAGGGTCAGCCCACTGGCATATAAACTCGAGCTTCCTGAAGAACTCAGTAATGTTCACAGTACCTTCCATGTTTCTAATTTAAAGAAATGTCTATCTAAAGAATCCCTGGTCATTCCAATGAAAGAGCTTCGACTTGATGACAAACACAACTTTGTGGAAGAACCAATAGAAATTATGGATCGAGAAGTCAAGCAACTAAGACAAAGTCTCATCCTTATAGTCAAAGTAAGATAGAACTCTAAAAGAGGACCATAATTTATGTGGGAACGCGAAGATCAAATCCGTGCCAAATATCCACATCTATTTTCAAACATCACTCCAACATCCAACTAAATCTTAGGACGAGATTTATTTTAAGGTTGGGAGACTATAACAACCTATAATTTTCTTCTATGTAATTATCCATCTATTAAATTAGATGCAATTTTCCTCAGTGTAATTTCCATCTATTAAATTAGATCAGACACGACCATTTTCATGATAAAGTATTTTTGTCTTTATACATACGCATAATGTAACGTAACTTACATTACAAAAGTAAACGTGCTCACACAACCTACCAATACCAATTCCATCAACATTTATGTCAAGTAAACATTCTAATATGTCAAGTAATATGTTCTAAAATCCATACGTTATCTATTTAATGTACTTTCCATAACGTTATATCAAAACGGATTTTAAACATTGACGTTTATAACAAAACCCTAACTATATGTAATGTTTACATACAAAATAAATATACAAGCTTTCAAGGCATGTGTACAAGTTACCAATGCATGAAATTCAAATACCTTTTCCCTCCAAAACCATAGTACAATTCCTTTAAGCTTAAAGTACAACCCGATAATGCACCACATTCAAAATATGCATTTTCCCTCTAATTTCTTTGTAGTTTTCGTACCACTTCTTTAGCATAACTTACAAGTCTCTATAGCATAACATTTAAACTAGATATTCCCTCTAATCTCACCCCTACTCGTCCTCAAAACCTAACCCTAACCCAAAAACCCTAAACCACCCGAAACTAGCTTAAACTAGTTTTAAACTAAAACCTAACCAAGAAACCACCCTCCATACCATGTCCCCACCTTGCCTACCCTTGATCCCTAATATTAAGCACCTTAACACCTAACCACCTCTTTGTAAACTACTAGTCACCTTGCACCCCAAGCGAAACCACCTCATCACCACCTTGGTAATTCGCACCCCCCTCACCTCCTAACACCTCTCCTAGCTATAAACCTAGCTCACCTTATTCACCCTTGCTACACCTTGGTTACTACTCTACACAACTTGGGCACCACTTCTTCCCTAGCCCTATATATACACGCATACATACATACCTTCACAACTTACCATTTAAACTAAACCCTCTCTCAAAATGATGATCTAGCCAAGCCATAAAAGAGAAGAAAGGAAGGTTAATCTAAGTAGAAGCCAAGGTTTAAGAAGAAAAGGAGTTCTTGATTCATCTCCAAGTTTTCGACCCATATCAAGCCATTTTTGACCCATATCAAGCCATTTTCGACCCATTCGAGTACTAGTAAGTCTTACAACTTGTTTTATAAGCTCTTGTCATGTTTTAGATCATGTATAAGCTTTGTTTTAACCATTTAATCAAGCTTAACACTTTTGAAAATCCTTAAACCAAACCAAACCCTAAACCAAACCCTAAACCACCTACTTTGAAACCCTAATTCATTAGAACTTTATACATAAGCTAGTATAAGATTAATCTAATCCTAATAAGCTCCTATGTACTTTCATGATCACATGAGTTAAGTTCCTAAACCCTAAACCTACTCATTTGGTTTTCCTAAACCAAACGCACCCTTAAAACCCTAAAAAGCTATATTCGTAAACCTTATAAGCTATAAGCCATAAGCTATTGTAATAAGCTATTTCTATAAGCTCACTTATCACTTTTATAATCATTAAAACTAATCCTAAAGCACTAACCCATTGGGTTATTGTTTCTAAACCAAACGTACCCATTTTTTTATTTTTAAGCTCATAAGCTACAAGCTCATAAAACTTACTTATTTTAGCTTACAACAATAAGCTATATGCTGCCAATT
>BQNB010074260.1:0-28990 GCA_026074375.1 Tanacetum coccineum | reverse complement strand
TTTTTATTTCATACAATGAATCATTGTATTAGTTCAAAAAGCACCTCTTAGGATCAAATTCCTACTAATATTGCCACTGCTGTTATTTGCTTAACATCTAATACCTTTAGATCATTTTCCTGTAAATGCTTTGACAAGTAAAGTTTTTTCTTTCATGGTTAAAAAGGGCAAACATTTCTCAGGGAAAGTCACCCCTTTATTTGCTTCTATGTTGGTACAACCAACTGAGGATGAGGGTGCCCCTTCAGAAAGACCATCTGAAGCACAACCTACACCCTCTCCTATTCACACTAGTGAAGTATCTGTTGAGCCACAGTCTGACCCATCTCCTATTCACACTAGTGAAGTACCTGTTGAGCCACAGACTGACCCATCCCCTAGACCTTCACCTGCTACTACCATGCATGATTCTATTCCAGAAAGTTCTGGTGGGAATCTTGGAGGTCATTCATCCAATGATAAATCCCTTTCAGGGAATGAGGATGAAATGACTATCCAAAGTGTCTATGATCTTTGTCTCTCTTTATGTAAACAGGTTTCAGATCAAGCTAAGGAAATAAAAGCCTTGAAGGCTCAGATCACAAAGCTCAAGAAGCAAGCTAAACCTGTCATCAAACATCATAGAGCATGGCTGAAAAGTGTCTCATTAAAGCAAAGATTCCCAAGCAAGAGTTTCTCAAAGAAACATAGGGTGCACAAAGAGTCTGTATCCAAACAAAGGAGGAAGGTTGCTAAAGGTGAATCATCAGTTCAAAGAGATCCTCTGTTTGATACAATTCCTAAAGATTCAGTTGATCATATAGAGACAGAGAATGCTCAGGATGAGGAGAGGACAAGAGAAATGGTGGATGAAGACAAGGAGATTGATGAGATTAGACTTAGTACTAAAGATGTACTTAGTACCGACAAGGAGGTAGCTAGTACCGACAAGGAGAAAGTTAGTACTGACAGACCACTAGTTAGTACTAACGGATCCAAAATTAGTACTGACGGGCAAATTAAAGGTACTGATGAACACAATGAAGGTACTGAAGAGCACATTAAAAAAGCTGAAGAGCAAAGAGAAGGTACTGAAGAGAAAGTTGAAAGTACTAATGGGCAAAGAAAATGTACTAAAGATCAAACTAAGGAAGAAATTGCTGCTCAAGCCACTCAAACACATACTTCTATAAGCAAAGCGTTTCAAGAGAGAAGGAGAAAGGTGTAGAGTTCAAGGATATTGAAGAAACTGATAGACCTAGGCCTACTTCAACAAGATCACTTTTGACATTAAAGCCTCTTCCAAAGATTGATCCAAAAGATAAAGGGAAGAAGAAAATAAAAGAGGAGGATGAATCTGAAAGTGAATCTGATGGTATTCCTGAAGCTAAAAAGAAGTTTGAAACATCCCCCCCCTCCGCTTCCAGTGATGAAAAATGCTAGAAAGTACAAGAAGATTGTGGAAGGTGAAGAGGAAAAGAAAAAATTGCGAAGATGATGCTCCTAATAAGCTCTCATAAGAAATTATGATGACATAAAGGCAAGAATTGAGGCTGATAGACTTCTTGCTAAGAAGCTTCAAGAAGAAGAAAGAGAGCAATTTACAATAGAAGAAAGAGAAAAATTCCTTCATGACAGAATTGCTGCTCAAAGAAAATTCTTTGCTCAACAAAGATCAGAAGCTATCAGGAACAGACCACCTACAAAGAATCAACTAAGAAAATCAAATGATGACCTACTTAAACCTGAGGAAACTTCTAAGCAATTTCTGATTTGGAAACCAAGAAATTTTGAGGAATACAAGCTCTGTATGAAAAGATTAAGAGGTCAGATGAAGATTTCATTTCTATTGGGTCTGCTGAAGATGAAAGACTGATAAAAAAGATGAATGAAAAAGGAATTGATTCCTCTAAGAATGAAATGGTCAAGGAGGAAAGTAAAGAAGAAGAAAGTACCAGAAAGAGAAAACTTGGTACTAGGAAAAAGATGAAGTCAAGGAAAAGAAGATTCAGACAAAACACTTGAGGATGATAGTGAGAAAGAGAATGATGAGCTGAGATTATGTTTAACAATAGCTCCAGATGAGGACAAAGAAGTGGATTATGAAATACTTGACAAGAAGTATCCTATCATAGAATGGAAAACTGAGTATCTTGGAACTAAACCACAGGTTGATAAAGCTAAACACTTAGAGGAGATTAATCAAAATGTGGTGATTAGAAGCAATGGACAAAAGAGATACTTTAGTACTCTGATGAGGGTGCTTTCCATATTTGATAGAGATGATTTGAATGTTGTATATCAACTGGTGATGGACAGATATCAAGATGAGATACCTGAAGGATTTGATAGAGTACTTTGGGGAGATTTGATGATTATGTTCAATCCAAATGATGAAGATAAGTTTTAGAACTCACAGCAGGATTGGAATGTAGTAAGTTGGAAGTTACATGGTTCTTTAGGGGTACATACTTTAATGACTAAGGCAGGATTAGTCATTCATATGCTTGTAGAGAAAAAGTATCCTTTAAGAAAGAAAGTACTGTTGCAAATGCTGGAATTAAAGTTGGAATCTGAAGAAGACAGTACTATGGCATTAGAGTTGATTAGATTTGTCAAGAAGCTAGTTGCAGAGTTAGAACCTGAAGACTCTGATGGAGATGAGGAGGATCTTTGAGTGTTGGTTTCAAAACCACACAACAAATGGTCATCAGTTCACCATGCTTAACAGGCATAAGAACTGGCTAGTCCATAAGCAAATGGCTTATGGTAAAGACTTCTCAAATCCGTTTATGGTTGACAATTTACCAAAAATTGTAGGGTTTTCAACTCACCTTGCTTCATTGGTGAAGAGTTGGCTAGTCCAAGATCAAACAGTTCTTGGTAAAGACTAATCAAATCTGTTGATAGCTGATAGTTTGCTAAAAACTATATGGTTTATCAATGCACCATGTTATGGCAATGAAGCATTGGCTAGTCCAAAAGCAAACAGTATTTGGTAAAGACAAATCAATTCCGTTGATGGTTGACAGTTTACCAAAAAATGTATGGTAATTAACTCACCATTGTTTTAGAATGAAGAGTTAACTATCCCAGCGCACACTGCTACGGGTAAAGGGAACATCAAATCCATTAATGAGATGGTAGTTTGCAAAACTACAAGCCAACTTAGTTGGATTGTTGCTGAAAAGATGTTTGTTGTGTTGCAGAGAAGACAAAGTTTGCCTGCTGAAGATGGATGAGTGTTTAAAAGATAAAAAAAGAAAAGAAATGTTAAAGTGTTTGATACTTCCTCTATTGAGCTAAAAGAAAGATAAATCTGAAGAAACATGAAGTTAAAAGAGTTCAACCTCATGTTTAAGGAGGATCGTTAGGAATTACGTTTTTCCTAACTTAGTACGACAGTATTAATAGTTAGTACTGAATGCGTTATAGTTAGTAAATGATAGAACAAAAATGATTAATGTACTGATCAGTTAGTTGATACCGTATATAGAAAATTATTAGTAACAGTTTTTAAGAGATATGTATGAGCAGTATTTTAGGAAAAGATCTGTATATCTTTTACTCGTTTTGTAAGCCTGATAGGGTTTATCCTTGGTCTATAAAAGACCCTCTAGGCATAGCTAGATCACATGAGCCTCAATATATCCTCATACAAAAGCTATCTCATATTAGATCATCTGTAATTACTCAAAAGCAGATAATAGGAAATTATTATTTAGTTTTTCTTTCAATTGTTCTTCTATACTTGTGTTAAGATTCCCGCATTAAACACATAGTAATCATAGTCGTGTTTCTATACAGTCAAACTGTATTTATACATCTTGGCTATCATCCTTAATAGGCTGCAGAGATCTATTTAGTTTGGGACTCATAGTAGTTTAGTAAGAAAACTATGTGTAGTTAACTAGAACCCACAAAAACCACCTCCTAGGGCACGAATTTGGTTTGTTTGGGACTAGGAGAATGTAACTAGCTATCTTGCCTATAAATACACACTCACTCTTGATATTTAGCACTCTTACAACTCACAAAGCACTCAAACAACAAAAACATATTTCTCCTCTCTTATTCGAGTCACAAACTACGAGCAAACACCTTTATACTCTCCCTTAATCACGCAAACAACACAAAGGTATTCATAACAAGGACGTAAGAGAGAGTACATGAGCCAAGATCGGGTTATATAATAAGTTTTGATCTTAGGATTGGGTTATACGACTTAGGTTAACTACACGATACGACTTCAAGGCTGTAGGACCTTTTGTAAGTCGCATACAAGCTTAAACTCTTTCAAATTATAATTCATTTCCTTGTTTGCTAGTCGTATGTCATGTTCATGTGTAAATAAACTCACTAACGTGAACCCATGCATAACAACGCACCTATACGTACTCCCATAATACTTGTGTGGTGCTAGGACGTAATAAAAATGTGTACAAAAGATCAAATGTAACTAGACGTGTTAATTTAACTTCAAGTAAGGAAACCAAGTGTATACAAACCCTTACGCTCAAAACAAACAAAAACTACACATAAACACTTGTTGTAAACGCAATACTAGGGCTTGGGAACATATATGCGACATTAGTAAACGTTTGCATGTGGGATACGAACAACATATGTAAGCTAAAAAATGAAACGTGGTCGCTAGGGCTATATTTGAACCATATATATAGCTAGGAGAACCAACGGGCCATAATTGGGCCTTGAATAATCCAAGCATGCTAACGTTTGGGACCTAACCGGCCCAACAGGCCCAACAGTGGGAGACGTGGCTTATTTTTTAAGGCTCATTCGAGCTATACTAGGATAATGGCTGTATTAAACTCATTTCAACCCCAAGATTACAAGCGAGTGTTTAAAAACCAAACGGACCCTTAACGGGCTTGTTAGCCCGTTTTCATGACTAAACGAGGCCTATAAGCCATAAATAAGACAACTTATTTATGAGCTTAGGTAACTTATAAGGCTTATGATAAGACTAGGAAGGTTAATGGACCCAAACAAACTAAGCCCAAACACACACAACACATATCGGACTCGTAATGGGCCTGAAAGCCCATTACCGAAGCTTAAGTGCTTATTTAATAAGCCATAGAATGAAAACAGCTGAACCATAATCCTGAATGCCTAATGAAACAAGAAAATAAGTCGTATTATGTATAAACCCTTTTGCAAACAAACGGGTTAAGAACTGTTGGGCTAACAAGCCCAATAAGCTCGAATAAGCTTAAATAAGCTCACTAAAGCTTATTTTTCAGCCAAACAGACTCAACTAAGCTTATTGAATATGGAAAATAAGTTGAAATCAATAGGAAACCCTAATGGACCTTTGTACAAACTTTTGGTAAAAGTTGTTGGGCCAACGAGCCCAATAAGTTCAAAATAAGCTCATCCGAGCTTATTAATAAGCCAACCTAATCTGTGTAGTTTAAATAAGCTTAGCAAGTGCTTGTGTGCTTTTTAAAACTTAATCAGACCTTTAAAACACTTATTGGACCTTAACGGGCCCAATAAGGTCCATTAAGCCAAAATAAGCTTTCCTGAGCTTATTTATAAGCTGGAACAGCTTATATGGCTTATTGGAGCTTAATGAAATCTAATGTCACTTGTTAGAACTTAATTGGACTTAAAATGCGATTTTTGTAAAGTTAAGGGACTAAAAGTGTAAATTACAAACTAGAGGGGCTAAAACTGTCAAAACTGGATTCCTTATAGTTAGGGACTGTTTTTGTAACATTTGAAATGCTAGGGGCTGTTTTAAACATATAAGGACCTAAAGTGTAAATTGTGTAAAGTTGGAGGACTAAAAGTGTAATTATGAAAACTTAAGGGTTTGAAATGTAAATAGTATATATGTCATACACCTAGGGGACTGTTTTAGTAAAAACACAAGAAAACCTAAGGGTATTTTATAAACAAAAGTGATTTCATAAACACTTAACATATCAGACGAATTATATTCGGGTAATATACGAGTTAACTTACAATTTAATAAATACGAATATTTATTAATAACTTTTATACGTATACAAGAACGTATGAGATCGTATACCTCCCCAAGGGGCCATCAAACAATTTCAAATACATTAAACATGTACACCACCACACAAGTGATAACAGTATATATAAACTAGCAAATTATTATAGTTTATACATTGAGTCTTTAGCCTAAACTTGTAGACTAAGACTGACCCGAATTACTTAAGGTACTTGACGGTGTTAATCATTGCTCTACTTGGGATATATTTTATCATTCAGAGGACTACCTACTAAGGTGAGTTTATAGCCCCATGTTTTACAATTTCTTAAATGATTTACATCTTTGGGGTGAGAACATGCTTGTTTTACAAATTGGACGCAAGTGTACATTTTATACAATGATTATGTGTTTGCCTAAGTAGCGATAACCCCTGACCCTTTAAAAAGTCATGAACATGTCATTACTGGATTGTAAGCGCGAATGTTAATGAGTAAATCTATTTAGGATTGCCATCCCCGTTCGGGTAACAAGCTAATCACCAGGAAATGAACGATATAACAAGTCGGAATTTGGGATGTTTCAGGTAGAACATCATTCATGGGCATTAGGTAATTTAATTGCATTCAAACATGTCGAGCTTCATGTCAAGACTAGGAAAACGTAATTATTTTTTTATATGTTGAATCCGTTGGCTTAATCATACACATTGGAAATCGTGCGTCCTACAATTAGATTTACATAAAACCTATGAATTCCCCCAACTTTATGTTGACGTTTTAAGTCATGTTTTTTTCAGTCAATAAGCACGAGTGCGATGAAACATTGGAAGTCAATAATGAAGAGTCAACATTTAAGATTTGGGTCCATAATTACATTTTAGGAGACAAGTTGTGTATAAACCTAAATCTTTACTTATAGTGTTTGACAATTTGGAAGCCATGAGCTTATGTAACAAACAAGTATTTTGTTAAATCCAATGTATCTTTTTTAAACGACACATTTAGTGGTCGTTCTCATATCTTGTGTTATTGAATCTATGACGTTAACACCCTCAAAAAAAATCAACATTCCCTACTACCCTAATATGGGGAGTTACAGATTGGTACCCAGAGCCAAGGATATAGAGAACCAGGTCAAAGTTATGGTCTGGACTATAACCAATTTCAAACACTGTTTCACCAATGGATTTGCACGGACATACATGCATTACTTAGATTGCATCTAGCTACTATATGCTTACGTGCATACATACTGGTTAAAGCATTAGTAAGTTACTAAGTTCTAACATGAATAATAGACGCAATATAAAATATATTACGTATATTACTATAAGACTCTATAAGTAAAGAACTTTATAGAAAAACATAGAGACCACTCTTATAATGTAAAGCTTATTGAATAACATACCGATCTATTCCTATAAGTAATACTAATATAGGCTAGTTTTTAGCTTTTTGCTGTAAAACATGTCCTTCTGCGACAATCTACGGATTATCACACTTTCCGAATAACACGACTCTAAGCCCGGCATAGCCTTTTGGGGAGCCGATGATGAGACAGAGGATGGTCCGGTTGACTATCCTATGGACGGGGGAGATGATGATGACGCGTTCAATCGAGAGGAAGACGCCAATGAGGAGGATGAAGAGGACGAGGATGAGGAGAGGAGCATACTTAGCACCGGCCGACTCTGCTAATTGTTGGTACCAGTTGATGAGCCTATTTTCCACCTGAAGGGAACAGAGCCTGTTATACCACACCCTCATTGACCATACTATAGGGGCTAGGATTACGTCCGGCCGTCAACTTCCATATCCCTTTCCACCAGAGGCAGGAGGATAGAGACTCTGGCGCATGAACTACTCCATCAACATCACCACCATCTCACAATCACCACCCTACTGTAGGGGAGCGCCTATTGTTAGAGCATGCCCCACCTGCACATTCATCACCACCACCTGCACATTCATCACCCTTACTACCATCATCTGGGTGTCCAACCCAAATCCAGACACTCAGGATAGCATCCACTCAGGCCCTTATTGATGCAGTTACTGCCGCATTACCATCACCTCCACTACCACCACTACCACCATCTCTATACATACCACCACCTGTTGACCGTAGGGATGATATTCCCGAGTCTGAGCAGCCACCCCGCAAGAGGTTGTATTTGTCCACCCTAGGCTCCAGATACGAGGTCGGGGAGAGTTCTACTGCTAGACCTACTAGAGGTCGGGGGATAGATTATGGATTTGTCAGCACGGTAGATGCTGAAGAGAGGCGACAGGGGATTAGAGATGTTGGGTACGGTATTAGGGATACTTAGGTAGATCTGGCAGAGGCAGTTCCAGAGATAGCACCTATGACCGTGGGAGAGGTCAATACTAGGGTCACAGAGCTTGCTGAGCTCCATGAGCATGATACACAGGACTTGTATGCTTTACTAGAGGACGCTCAGGATAGTAGGTCTTGTATATCATAGAGAGTCGATATGGACTCGCAGCGGGTTGATCTACTTATAGGGGATAGGATGACTCTCCAGGAGACAGTATGGATGGTGGAGGAGGAGGCCTATGCTTCCCGAGAGGCTTGGGCTCACTCGATAGGATTGAGTCAGGCGACTCATCAGGAGCTTCAGACCCATCGTGATCATGTGTATGCATATGAGACCCATCTCCAGGCACACCAGACACAGCTATAGTTGCAGGGCACTCTCATTTAGACACAGCATCAGGTACATGACACTCGCTTTCAGATGCAGCAGGCTGAGTTAGCAGCGCTTCGAGAGACTGACTGTACAGATGGTAGAGACTCTCCGAGTCATTAGAGACATGAGGCGAGAGATGAGTGACATGCAGGCCGAGTTGTTAGCACTGCGAGAGCAGCAGAGGAGAGCTAGACAGCCAGGACCAGAGGCTAGGATTCCAGATCACCAGGATGCTTCTTGGGATGCTGACAATCACATTCAGTGATTTATGTTATTTTATCTTGCTAGGTCATTGTACAGGCATGTTAAGTATTAGGGGTTTTCCCCGCTAGCATAGCCTTAGATCTTTTGTATTGTATTTTGTGTAATCCGACAACTATTTCATGTAAAATTTTCAAGGTTATGAATGAAATGGATGTGTTATGTCATACTATATACCTCTCTTGTGTTGATATCTTTCATCATACATTATTATATATCATCATATAACCTTCATTAATTGTCTTGATGATCTAGACAAATCATGGCACTACGACCATAATAGGACCGAATACACCCTGTTAACAACACCAACCAACAACATGACTCTAGAATCCATCCAAGCAATGATTGACCAAGCTCTTTTGCGAAACTCCACCAATGGAGATGGAAGCCACAGTTCGCACGAGGATAACCGAAGGAACGTGCAAACTGCGCGCTCTTGTTTTATACGATTGACTTCTGAAGTTGTCAACCTCTGAACTTCAAGGGGACCTGAAGGCTGGTCGGTTTGACTGGTGGAATGAGAAGATGGAGTCAGTTTTTAATATCAGGTGGTTTTTTTTTTTTTTTTGTACTAATTGAAATTCAAGTAATGTTTTGCCACATGTACTCTGTAGGTGCTGCTTTGACTTGGTGGAATGGTCAATAAGAACCTTAGGTCCTGAGGCATATGCAATGACTTGGGAAGTACAACAAGAAAAAGATAACAGACAAGTATGTTCGCAGGTGAAATCAAGAAAATTAGAATAGAAATCGAGATGTGGAACCTAAAGGTCAAGGGGAACAATGTTCCAGCATACACTGAACGTTTCCAAGAGCTAACCCTGGTATGTACCAAGTTTGTTTCCAACGAAACCGAGAAGGTTGACAAGTACATCGGTGGACTTCCTAACAACATTTATGGGAACGTAAAATCTGCCAGACCCAAGACGTTGGATGAGACTATCGAGTTAGCCAACGACTTGATGGATCAGAAACTATGCACCTACGCAGAAAGGCAGTCTGAAATCAAAAGGAAGGCTGATGATTCATCCAAAAACAACCATGGTCACCAGCAATAACCCTTCAAGAGGCATAATGTCGCCAAGGTCTACAATATGGGGATAGGCGAAAAGAAGCCTTATGGGGGATCTTTACCCAAGTGCACCAAGTGCCATCTTCACCACAATGGCCCGTGCACCTAAAAGTGCCACAAGTGCAACAAAGTAGGGCATTTTGCTTGCGATTGCAGGAGTACTGGTAACATAAATATTACTAATACTCAGAAGGGCAATGGGGCAGCTCCCAAGGGGAATGGTTGTTTTGAGTATGGAGCACCAAGGCATTTCAAGAGAGATTGTCCTAAATTAAAGAATAAGGATGGAGGGAATGGGAATGCACAAGGCTGGGTTTATGCAATTGGTAATGCAGAGAAGAGAGGGAATGCATCGGTAAACCCGGACTTCAATGTCGTCACGGGTATGTTCCTTTTAAATAACCACTATGCATCTATCTTATTCGATACTGGTGCCGATAGAAGCTTTATATCCACTGCATTTAGTTCTTTGATTAACATCACCCCAACATCATTAGAAAATTGTTATGATGTCGAATTAGCTGATGGGAAATTGGTCGGGATAGACACTATTATACGAGGTTGGACTTTAAATTTCTTAGACCATCCGTTCAACATAGATCTAATGCCCGTAGAACTGGGTAGTTTTGATGTCATTATTAGTATGGACTGGTTAAGAAGATGTCAGCCGAGATCGTGTGCGATGAAAAACTTGTTCAGTTCCTTATGGGAATGAAACTTTTTTACTTTTTGTGCAACGAAAAGTTGCATCGAGAGAGAATATCGGTTGGCTGTTATCTCATATTCATAAAAGCTCAAGAGTACATGCAAAAGGATGCCAGGTCTTTTTAGCGCATATATCCGCCAAGAAAGAGGAGGACAAGTCGGAAGGAAAACAAATTAAAGACGTACCAATCGTCCAAGACTTTCTTGAAGTGTTTCCTGAGGATTTGCCAGGTCTTCCTCTGGCTCGACCAGTGGAATTCCAATTGTCTTATTCAGAGCTGACGTAGCTCGCAGACCGTATCGATTGGCTCCTTCCGAATGAAGGAAATTATCGGAACAATTTCAAAGAGCTTTCGACAAAGGATTCATAAGGCCTAGTTCCTCACCTTAGGGAGCCCCGGTCTTATTTGTCAAAAAGAAGGATGGGTCATTCAGGATGTGCATTGACTACCGTGAGTTAAATAAACTGACAGTGAAGAATCGTTATCCACTCCCGAGGATCGACGATTTATTTGATCAACTCCAAGGATCCATATTATTCATAAAGGATTGATCTGACGATCGGGTTATGCACCAACTTAGAGTAAGAGAGCAAGATATTCCGAAGACGGCATCCGAAACTCGGTATGGTCATTACGAGTTCCAGGTCATGCCATTCGGACTAACAAACGCACCTGCAGTATTCATGGACCTCATGAGAAGTATGCAAGCCTTACTTGGATAAGTTTGTAATTGTCTTCATAATCCGCATGACATACTTATTTATTCAAAGGACGGAGAAGAGAGCCGTGAAGAAAATTCTCAAGGGGGGCATTTTGGAATTGCTTAAGAAAAGATAAGTTGTATGCCAAGTTTTCAAAATGTGAATTTTGGATTCCAAAGGTACAATTTCTCGGACATGCCATTGATAGTAGAGGCATACATGTGGATCCAGCCAAGATAGATTCCATCAAAGATTGGGCATCTCCTAAGACACCAACAGAGATCCGCCAATTTTTAGGTCTTGCTGGTTACTATCGAAGGTTCATCGAAGGATTTTCGAAGATTGCTAAATCAATGATGAAACTTACTCAGAAGGGAATCAAGTTTGACTGGGGTGAAAAGAGAGAAGCATTTCAGTTGATAAAGCAGAAGTTGTGCAGTGTGCCAATTCTGGCTTTACCTGAAGGAAGCAAGGATTTTGTAGTCTATTGTGATGCTTACTATAAGGGCTTAGGCGTGTAATTGATACAGAGAGAGAAGGTGATTACCTATGACTTCTCGACAACTAAAAGTTCTCGAGAAGAACTACACCTACTATTATTTTGAACTTGGATCAGTAGTGTTTGCCTAAAAAATATGGAGTCCATTATATGTCGAAACCAATGCACCGAGTTTCACCGATCATAAAAAATCTAAACATATTCTCGCTCAAAAGGAGCTTAAGATGAGCAACGCCGTTGGCTAGAATTGTGAGTGATACGATTGTGGACATTCGTTATCACCCGGCGAAGTAATCGTAGTAGCAGATGCATGGCCGTAAGGAACGGATTAATGCCATTGCGGGTTCGAGCCTTGGTTATGTCTTTTGTCACACCCCCAGGGTCGGGGCCTGGACGGAATACGTGTCCGACAGCGTGTCTTTACTTGTGCTATCTCAGTACAAAGCTTAATGATCGACATCTAAGGGTACGTTTTAAATATAAAACTCAGTTGCCAAGTTTTAAAAATAATAATATAAGTTTTTACATCGATTAAATTTAGAAAAGATTCAAGTTAAATAATGCGGATGCTTAAATAAGTAAACAACGGTATTAAAGACATAATTAAATCTCTGGTAAACCGGTAACGGCAAATAGGACTACCCATAAGTCAATCAACAGCATCCATGCTAAGCACCTGTGCAAAAACATGCTTAACAACGTCACATAAAGTTGAGTGAATTCTATGTTTAGTTCAAACGTTTGTTATAGTGGACCACAAGATATCAAACGTATGCGCAGTTTAATTGATAACAAATTCACATAAAAATGTATTTACAGTTGCGCTAAGTCATGACACCGAAGCTAATTTACGTTTATTGCATAATACTCTGCTAGGTTGAAACAAGCCACGAGGTAAATGCCAAGATACCTTTTTAAGTTACGAATGGTATATATCGTTTTTCGGGAGCCTTCCCTGTGAGTAGTGAGCGTACTACCTGGATAGGGTTAATTTGTCCAAAATAGATCTATTTTATAACACTCGAGCTCTCGGACCGGTCCTAAGTCAAAAGGACCGGACGGTCATGATAATTGGGGCAATAGTGGTCTATACGCTACTTAGGCAACACGTACAACAGGAAAATCTTACGCAAAGTCTTGGGTCAGTTTAAAAGCAAGCAATGTTTCTCACCCTAAAGTTATAAAACATTTATTCAAAACGAGTAAAAGAGTAGGGCTTATGAATCAACTTATTACGGGTAGTGGATCAAAAGGAATCAATCATGTGAAAATGTATACACGGTTCTAGGCGACAACCTATCATTTAGTCGATCGTTTAAGAATTGATGTGCACCGGAATACGCTTGTAAGCAAAGAAACTGATCATCGAGGCACGAGTGAGACACGGCGTTCCCTTTTTAATAACGTACTTTCGAAGTTATAAAGTTTTGACTAGTCGCGGGACACTTCAAAACATCTTAGAAAATATTTCGTCTTTTAGTGTATTTTGTCTTTTATTATTTTGTCTTTTAGTATATTTCGTCCTTTAGTGTATTTCGTCTTTTAGTGTATTTTGTCCTTTAGTGTATTTCGTCTTTTAGTGTATTTCATCTTTTAGTGTCCCGACACTTCAACGTTGACTCGATAACTAAAAATGTTGACATTTAACTAGGCATTATTACGGTTTTTCTATATGTTATCTAGTTTGATAAATAAAGGTATATTTCGATGCCTTTTTATAACGTTTACGAAATTTCGGTATGTCCTTTCTAAAAATATAGGACTTCCATTTTTTTATCACCTAGACTCGTGAAAACTATCTTATTTACATGTACTTTCTTTTATGACTCGCAAGTATATTCCGATATATTTTGACACACCTCAAATTCGCCAACAAATCCGTTCTAAACCTAAACCTCTTCGACATTCAATTTACGCTTACAACCCAAATCCAACATCTACTTAATCTCTTCGCCAACGATATTTAACTCAACATACGATAAATCTTAAGTAAATTGATATAGCCGTAGCCAATAGCCAATATAATATATCAACATAGTCATAATGAACTTTTAATGCAAAAGTACACACTTTTATTTATTCCATTTATAAAGAATATATTAACTTTGAGACTTGTAGTTTTTTAGAAAACTAGATAATGATTTTCAAACGATCCTCTTTGATACACCTTGATTCGGGATGATCATTCGATGCAAAAAGTACAACTTATTTATGATAAAGTAACGATGACTTTCAAAGAAGCAGGCACGAAAAGGTGGTTAGAAATAAAAAACAAACCGCTAACGTTGTTTTTACAAATTACCCGGATGAAACTAACAATGCAACACGAACAATATATCTTCAGTGGAGATCAAAAAAATTAAAAACAAGTGGGTTTGTGTGTACTTGGTGTTTCGGCAAAGAGAGGGAAAAGAAAGAAAGATGAAGTAAAGTTTATGTGTGTGTGTATATGGAATGAACAAATGAAGATGATATGGATTATATACCAAAATGTTTACTTCATGCACTACTAGTGTGTGTGTGTGTGTACCGAAATCAAGACAAAGAGCCAAGGGGACCAAAATGATCCACAAATCACATTTCACTAGTACTACGTCTTTCCATAAACCTTGCAAACTTGTCTAGTGATTTGATTTTGAAATTTTTGAATCCTATGTATACATGTGTATGTGTAACCGGTTATGCATAGGCCAAAAGGGGGACCAAAATATTTTCCCCACTTTCTAGGATCACTAGTGCTCTTTTGTGAATTAATTTCCAAGGTATAGCATGCATATGTATAGATTAAAAACGCGTAACACGTAAACAACGAATCGAGTAACGGCATCACGGAAAAGTATGAAATTTTAAACATTGCCTTAATCATAAAAACGTGGTATTGCCAAAAATACTACAACCTTTGGTGTCACGGTTCGGCTCCCGAGTCTAATTCTCAGATAATAACGATACAACTTCCGGTTAAAATGGTAATGCTCCAACGAACATTTAAAATCTAATTACTACACTGAAACGGCTAACTTATTGAATGGAAATTCTCGGGTTGTCACATTCTTTCCCCGTTAAAGAAGCTGTGTCCTCAAAGCTTTAGGACTGGCATACCTCTGCAAGCGGAGTGCAGAGTTGGTGAAAAGTGCAGGCGAATTTCTTTTGCATTTGGTCTTCGCGCCCCAGGTGACTCAAGACTTCTTTGGAGTTCCAGCGTACCTTGGACAATCGGAATTCGATCTCTGCTTCTGACGCTTGACCTCAACGGTCCATATTCTCGTCAGGTTCTTCAGATGAAGTTTAAATTTTCAGTCACTTGGATTTCATTCCACGGTATATCAACGCGGTTCATCGCCATGCATTTCTTCAATTTCAAGACGTGAATACGTCACTATGAAATCTTACTCAACTTCTCTGGAAGTTTCTAGACGTTAGGCAACGGTTTGCTTCTTTGGCATTGATCTTAAATGGTCCATGTAACGAGGTTCAGCTTTCCTCCGTTTGCCGAAACGTATAACTCCTTTTCCAAGGAGACACTTTCTGAATGACCTTATCTCTAATTGAAACTCATAAGGTTTCGTCTTAACATCGGAATAACTCTTTTGACGATCACTGCAGGCTTGGATTATGGATCTGATTTGAACTATTCTCTCGGTTGTCTCGTGGATGATCTTTGGGCCAGTGAGCTGACTGTCCCAACTTCAGCCCAGCAGATGGGTGATCGACACTTGCGCCATACTTTGCCGCAAATGGAGCATCATTAATGTCTGAGTAATGGTAACTGTTGTTATTCGGAAATTATACCAGCGGTAAGTGTTTATCCTAACTATTTTTAAGCGTGTTACACAGGCACCGTAACATATCTCTAACGTTGAAATGGTTCTCACAGCTTGACATCGGTCTTTGGGTGGTTGGCTGTACTCATAAGACCAATCGAGTACCTAATGCTTTATGTAGAGACTTCTAAAATGTGCAGGTAAATTTTACCATCGCGATCAAGTATGATCGAAAAACCGGCACTCAATGCTTTGAGACTACTTCCTTCAAGGTATTGTCTCGTCAATTATTCTAACGTGTATCCTCTTTTTAGAAAGAAATGAGGCAGATTTAGTGAGACGATTCAATGATTACCCAAATCGTGTCTTGCCTAGCAGCTGTCCTTGGTGATTTGTCCAAAGTCATGTTATGTTATCCTATTTCATTGTGGATTCTGGTTGAGCAACAAACCAGATGTTTCTGATATTTCTATCTTACCTTTACACATGTTAAACACTTGCTGACATAAGTGGCAATCTATGCTTTCATGTTTACGCCACCAATATAACTTTTAAGTCATGATACATCTTTCCGATCCAGGGTGGATGGAATACGTCGCTTATGCAACTCATGTATATTCAAGGCCCTCTAATCACAGGACACGGAATCCAACTTCGATTGTTTCAAGATATGTTCCGTCAGCGCGAAGGTTCTAATTGTAATCTGCCATGCAAATTGCATTGATGAAGTTTCTCTTCTTTCTGGCTTCCATTTGAGCACATAAAATCTTTAGGAAGTTTAACCCTATAGTCATAACCAAGGGCTCGAACTGTAGCGGCTTGCTTTTTCTTTCGACTCAAGGCATCAGCCACCACGTTCGCCTTTCCTGGATGATATTGAATCTCACAGTCGTAGTCGCTCAACAATTCTAACCAATGTCTCTGCCTCATATTCAGCTCCTTCTGGTCGAGAATATGTTACAAACTCTTATGATCAGTGAATATAACGCACTTGGTACCGTACAGATGATGTCTCCACATTTTCAGGGCAAACACTACTGCACCAAGCTCTAGGTCGTGTGTGGTATAGTTCTTCTCGTGAACCTTGAGTTGGCGGGATACGTAAGCTATGACCTTCTCTCTCTGCATCAAAACCGCGCCCAACCCTTTATGCGAAGCATCGCAATATACCACGAAGTTCTCACTCCCCTCTGGTAAAGCCAAAATCAGCGCACTACACAACTTTTGCTTCAATAACTGGAATGCAGCTTCTGCCTTTTCTCCCCATTCAAACTTCACGCTTTTCTGAGTAAACTTTGTCATAGGTCTAGCAATTTTTAAAAATCCTTCGATAAATCATCGGTAGTAACCGGCCAAACCTAGAAATTGACGAATTTCGGTGGGTGTCTTGGGCGACGCCCAATCTTTGATTGCCTAAATCTTCGCGGGATCAACGTGAATGCCTTCACTATCAATCACGTAACCAAGAAATTATACCTTCGACAACCAAAACTCACACTTTGAGAACTTGGCGTACAATTCTTCCTTCTTTAATAAATTCAAGATTAACTTAAGATGTCCTTCATGCTCCTTTCTGCTTTTGGAGTAGATCAAAAATATCAAATCGTGAATACAAATCACGACTATCAGATATGGTTTGCATCACTATTATCAAAGTCCATGAAAACTGCTGGTGCGTTAGTCAAACCAAACGGCATTACTTGGAATTCGTAGTGACCATAGCGAGTCCTAATGGTCGGGGGGGGGGGTTTGAATGGAAGTATTTGAAATGTCTTCCTCTCGAACCGAGTTGATGATAACAGATCTTAGTCGTTCTTTGAGTAGATCTTGACCCTTGCAAATTGATCAAACAATCGGTCGATCTCGGAAGTGGGTATCGGTTCTTTCACAGTAAGCTTGTACAGTTCACGATTGTCGATACACATCCGGAAAAGAACCATCTTTTCTTCTTGACAAACTAATTTGGTGCTCCCAAGGTGGGAATGGCCTTTAAATCCCTGTCAGATAAGTTCTTGCAACTGAGTAGTCCAACTCTTGCATTCGGATGGTGCTAATCGATCGGTGCTCGTGCTACAGGAGCAAGCACCAGGGGGATAAGTCGATTGATATTCAACTTGTCGAGCAGGCGGTTATCAGGAAAATCTTATTGGAAGACTTCCGAAAATTCCCGTATGATCGTACGTCTCAAGTCGCCTCTTCTCGTCTTATCTCAGCTTTCTTAGAAGTAAACTTTGGCTAGATTAATTTTGACATCCTTTCTCAATATACTTTTGGGTCTTCGTGCACGATATGATATTCAACTTACTTCTGTTGTCGCAATTATCACCTCGGATTATCAACACCTCATTTCCAACAAGGAATTGTACGAACAACCTTTCGTCACAAAACGATCAAGCGTGGTACTTCGCCAAACCTCCGATACCAATGATGACGTAAAAACTACCTGCTCTTTGGGCATTAGATCTTTGGTGAACGGATGACTATTAATCTTAACGTGCAACCTCTAAGAACAATATTTTTTCTGAAAATTCTTCCTCGCAAGTTTCTACGGCATAATAGTGTCTAACGTGGTTGGTGCAACATCACTGCAAAGCACTAAAGGTAGTCGACATGAAACTTCTATCGGCAACTCGATCGGAATAACATAAATGATAACAGTTATTGAGAAGAAAGTACGGTGACAACGGTTGAAATTCAGGGTTTGTTCACACCTCCACACAATGGCGTAGCTTCGCCAAGTTTCGTTACCTCCAGTCTGGTTTCAATCTTGTTTCCATTCTTGTTTCTTGTATGGTTTCACAGGTTTTAATCCTCAACTTTTTGACAATTCCTTCCTGAAATGTCCTGGTCTTCCCACACTCTTAACAAATAATACCTTGTGATTTCCAACTAGAGCCCTCTGAGTGTTTGGAGCAACAGTCAGCCCTACTATCCCTTGTCTGATGGTCCTAATTCTTTTGAGTTTCAAAACTCTACAGTACAATTCACTTCATGGCTGCACCTGTACTGGTTGCAGTTGGGTAGTGGCCAAACATATCCCATTCTTTCGTTGTTCCCAGCCGTATAAGCTCTGGCCACATTCTGTCCACTAGTATTTTGCCTCTTGAACGGCGGTTGCTGTCCACGGTTATCCCTTAGGTTACTCTCCATCCTCCTCTTATTCTCAGCACTCCTTGCAGCATAACCCTGGACCTTCTTGTCCATCAATTGGTTAGCAATGCGTATATTGGCATCTTGTAAGTCTGACTGTATTCGCACGCAGCAATCACATTCCCTTGAATGTTGTCCGGTAAACCTCCAATAAACCTTTCCACTCTGTCTTCTTCATCAGGGACCATTCTAGTACACAACAAAATCAACTCCTGAAACCTTTGAGTGTAAGCAGTCAAGTCGTTTCCCTTCACGGCCAAATTCCACAATTCAGTCTCCATCTTCTGGATTTCATTCCTTGGACAATACACTTCTGTCATCAACTTCATTAGTTCAACCCAATTCATGGCATATGCAGCCTCAACACCAATGGTTCTCTTATGAGAGTTCCACCAGGTCAAAGCACTGTCCTGCAGTGTGCATGTAGCATACTTCACTTGATACTTCAGTGGACAATTACTGATATTGAACACAGTCTCCATCTTCTCAAACCAGCGGGTCAATCCGACAACGCCTTCAGTTCCTGAGAAATTATGTGGCTTGCACTTCAAGAAGTCTTGGAAAGTGCACTCTCGAGCCACTGGCATGAAACCTCCATAATTCATACCATGATTCCCATTTCTATTTCCATTTCCTCCATTTCCATTTCCTCCATTTCCTCCATTTCCATTTCCTCCGTTCTCGCCTTCTTGTTCATCCACATTCTCATTCAGGGGTTCAAGGGTCCTGGCGGCTTCACGAGCCTCTATCTCTTCAGCCACTCGGCGAGTAACCAATTCTTCAAACTCCTCACGAGTCATGGACGCTCCAGATCGTGTGTTAGGCATCTTCCTACAACACAACAATATAACGCTTGGTAAGGTTTCTAGGAATACGAGATTACTAACGGTATCAAATAAAATTTACGGTTAATCACATAGAAAATACACGATCAAAATACATATTCACGGAAATCCCATAATGCATGACACAAGAGCATAAGTAAATCAAATCATGACATCATATCATAGATAAATATCAATTTCATATCATCGAACATAAGTGATTACATCACAACGTTTCAAAATACAGAAAATACGAGTTCTAACACTACGGTCATCACTAAACGCTACTACTAAATGCTGCAATACTAATGAACATGTCTAAGGACGGTAGCCCATGTGCTCCCTAGCACACGCCTTAAGTCTGCCAACTCTCACTCGGTCATAAAATCGAAGTCGTCGCATCTGCCTCAACTCTCTCTGCACACGTGACATGCCGCGCTGGAGTCGGTCAACTCTCTGACTCTCAACACTCATGGTGCCTCTAAGCCTCATGTTATCCCTCTCCAACTCAGCAATCCTCTCAGTCAAAGCAATAACTGCCGACTCAACCCCAACAATCCTGTGTCCCTGCTCTCTCTGAACTCCCTCAATAGCCTGTATACGATGGACTGGGATAGCCTGAGTGTGATCATGGAACCTCTGAACCAAATCTCCCAATGTCTCATATGTAACCTCTACTGCTCCCTCCTGAGCAGGCTCAGGAATATCCTCTGGCATCACAGGATGCGTAACCCTCTCAACTCTGACCTCAACCGGGCCTCTCACACCCGTCTCTGTCTCATCTCGATCAATAGTCTCAACTACAACTCTAGCATCAATCCCTCTATCCCTAAGAGCATCTGCGTAAGCAAAACACTCGTCTAATCTCTGTCTGAATTCTTGGATCATTTCCTGCTCTAAGAGAGACTCTCACTAACCCTGACAATTGCATCATCCCTCAAACTAATCTCTCGAGGATCACCTCTACACTAGCCAGATAAACCAGAAATCATAAATCTTCTTAGGCGATGGTATCAAATCAGCATGGATAGGAGATAAAGCTCTGGATACAGGTGATAATGCAGGTACAGACTTCGTGGGGGACCTACATCTCTTGCGAGATGGCCCCGCAGAAGTACTCAGTAAATCAGGTGAAGAATGATCTGGACAATTGAGTAGCTCGAAGAGAATCAGATGAAGCATCCGAATGAAAATCTGATGATGCCCCTGATGACGAATCTGAAGAAGAATGATCGGCAGAATGTCTCACAGCAAGACGATGAGTGGGTAACGGTCCAACCCTCTTCCTCGTAGTCATCATGTGTATCGGCCCATTAAGTTGGTAGCGGTACGGTCGACCATGAGGAATAGGTTTTCCAGGTGATAGAATCATAACCCGACGACGAGGTATGATAGGTGATCTCTAGGTAGAAGCAGTAATCTCAGTGAAAGGCGTACCATGAGTAGGTGACGGTGGTGTATCTGGTGTATCACTGTCTGTGGTGTCATCATCCGATGATAAAAATGGTGAGATAACTGGTAATGGTGGTATATGGTCTGATGATGGATCCTCAGATGGATCAGACTCTGAATCAGATGCAGGTGAGTAATCAGGAGAAGCTGGTGTATAGTCTGGGGATGGTGGTATAGTAGGTGCTATGATAGGTGTCTCTGTGGGTATCACTGGTGTGTTAGTCTGAGTAGCGGGTGGAGTAATCACTGGTGTGGTGTCAGGAATAGTAGTAGGGATAGTACCGAACAAGATCACTCGTCCAGCAAGTGTCCCTACGCTATCCTCTGATAAATCCGAAGAAATCGAGATAACTAAAATAGCCATAACCTGCACAAGCAAAGTTCATATAAATCATCTTTATATCAACCATGCATGATGCAAAAATATGAATGGGTGAATGGGTAACTAGATGAATGCAAAATGAATGAATGAATGAGTCATCGAGCACGTCATGATAGGATGAAATAAGAAATACTTAGAAATATTAGATATACTTAGTATTTAATACGTATATATTATTTACGTAGTGCTTAGTTATGTATATGTACTATGTAAGGTCACGTAGGATCGCATACTGGTTATAGTCCAGACCTAGTTTATACTACTTGGTTCTCTATAACCTTGGCTCTTGATACCAAACTGTCACACCCCCAGACGGGGCCTGGACGGAATACGTGTCCGGAGGCGTGACTTTATTGAGCATCTCAAGTACAAAGCATAAAGAACGACCTCTAAGGGTACGTTTTGAAAAATAAACACCGTTGCAAAGTTTTAACCTAACATTTGTTGTATGCATGTGTGCCCGGTATCAGGCAAAACCTACCGAAAGCACTTCCTTGCTGTAAAAAGGATCTTTAAATACCTACGAGGAACCATAAATCGGGGACTCTGGTATCCAAAGGATTCTTCTATTGCTCTAACAGCTTATGCAGACGCTGATCACGCGGGTTACCAAGATACTAGACGAAGTACTTCTGGATGTATGCAATTATTGGGAGACAGACTTGTTTGCTGGTCATCAAAAAGGCAGAAAAGCGTTTGGTTTTCAGTATGGAAGCTAAATATATTGCCATGTCTGGCTGTTGTGCTCAAATCCTTTGGATGAGATCACAGCTTACCGACTATGGCCTTAGATTCAATAAAATTCCAATGTATTATGATAACAAAAGCGCTATTGCCTTATGCTACAACAATGTTCAACATTCTCGATCAAAGCATATTGACATCAGATTCCACTTCATCAAAAAGCAAGTGGAGAATGAAGTGGTAGAGATTTACTTTGTCAACACGGAATATCAACTAGCGGACATCTTCACTAAAGCCTTATGCAGAGAAAGAATTGAATTTCTTATCAACAAGCTGGGAATGCGAAGTTTTACGCCTGAGACACTAAACCATTGGCAGATAAAGCTAAAGAATAGTGGTGGTACCTATTCTGATATCTTGTGTATCATATGTATATATATTAAAATCCATAAAATCCAAAAAGATTTTTCATTTTTTTAGAAAACTTTTATAAAATCAAAATACAAAAATATAAAATCTTAAAAACCAAAGAAAAAATTAAAAAATGTGAAAAAAATAAAAAGAGGTAGTCTTCTGAAAATCGATAACATTTACGGTCTTAAAAATGTCATTTAATAATGATACGAGGCTGTAAATGAAGTTCGAGCAGAAGTTCCAAATGTTTTCAAAACATGCCAAAAATGGCTTGCTATAATTTAGATAGCAACCCGGTCATCATCTTAAAGGCAAGTATTTCTAAAAGAAAACTTGACCTCTTAACGGGAATTTATTCTTGGGCGTGGTCTACTTTATGACCATGCAAAGGCTTGTGTTACTTTGCCTACACAACCGTGCTTCTTTTATACCTAAGTGTTACGTGTCAGTGCGCTTATGTGTTTTAAATAGAGAAATCTTATTTTTATTGGTAAAAAGTTGTCTTCACAATGAATCAGTGTTTTCAGTAATCAAAAAAAGATTTTTCAAAGACAATTCAACCACTCAAACAATGACAACAACTCTTTAAATAGAAAACGGGTCATTATTTGAGGGGGATAAATTTTCATCAAATAATCTTTTAAAATAGTCTTTCAAATTAAGTCATGATTTTTAATAATGACGGATCACAATTTAAGAGGAGTTAATGGATTTTAACTACACAAGCTTTAGATGTCATTTATTTACAACTTTATGGACTTATTTGAAATATGAGACCTAGTGAGTATAGGCTTTAAACGACATTCGATCAATATTACCAACACTTCATAAGTATTAAAAAGACTTAGGAATGTGTTGGATATAATACATAAGTTTTAAATGCCTAGAAGTTGATTTCCATGATAGATTAAGCTTCGATATTCTTAAAACACAATCTCGAGTATGTGTGCGTACAAAGTTTTGCTGATTTAGAGGTGTCAAAACCAGTAAGGGGAAGAGTAGATGTATACAGGATAGCCTTCTCTTGAACTTGTCTTCATGGATAGCTTCTTTTGATTTTAGGCCTTCTTTGTTTCTTTCGAGTGCTCTATTTCAACCTCATAGGGAAAAAGACATTCCTATCATTATTATGCATCATTTGGTCTAGGGGAAGTGGTTTGGAGAAATAATTATTTAAAACGTTTGAGGAAGTATTCTTTTCTGATTCAATTAATGTTTTACCCAACCGGTCAATCTCTAAGCTTATTCTTAAAAGAAGTAGAATTAGTTAACAAAATAGGTACACATAGGTTTGATAAGAATGATGATTCCTTAAGTTAGTCAGTATTCTGCAGAAAGAAATGAGTACATTTGGGACTTAGTTGACTTAGGTCTTTTCATTTTGACTACTTAAAGAGAATAATTGTGACATCCGGGACTTAGTTGACTTTGGTGTTTCAATTTATATCATCACTATATGGAGAAATATGGACATCCGGGACTTAATTGACTTTGGTGTTACTGTTTTGAATTAATTGTGTACTTCAGATATTTGGGCTTTATACATCAAGACTGCTTGATGCGACTTGCAAGAAAGTTCTGAATCTACTTAAGAAAGGATTGTTGGTTTAGGGGGAAGCTAAGACAACATCGACATCGACATCACCAACCACACAAGCTCAAGTTACATATGTATTTGAATCTATTTCATACTCGAAGTTTGAAGCAAAGATTTTTGTAACTTGGAAAGAAAGTTGAAGCAATGCTGAAGAGTGCTTGGACAGAGAAAGATCAGATTGACAACTTCTTAATAGAAAGAAGGTTAATGAGGAGCTTAGAAAAGTTCGTTGGTGTGAGATTATACAAAAGTGAATACGGTGTACAAAAGAACCATATGATTCTATCATATGATGTTCTCATCATTCAGGTCAAACCTCATACATAATAATCTTGTGAATATATAAATGTGTAGTGTAGACTTAAAAAGTAGGCATATATAGTATTTGAGTATGAATTTTTAAGAATTTCTTAGTAAATTCAAATTTTTTCAAATTAACATATTCAAACACCATATAATAACCTCATAATTTGAGGGGGAGCAATAAAAATGTTCCTAATACTGCTTGTTAATAATTGGACATTTTTTCCCGAAAGCTGTATTTTGGTATCATTTGATATCCAAAAATATCAAGTGATTTTAATATTTTATGATAAGGGGAGAAAATGTGGATTAAAATATCTGGCTATTAATGTTGATTTTAAGATCTTCAATGTGTTACGCTAAACCCATATATGTGCTTAAACTCTTTCGATTTATCGATGGATTCTATGATGGGGGAGCAATGGTCTATGTGATTGGCTGAAATGTGGAAGTACCAAAGACTGACCATTTATATTACTACATTGGAGTTATAAGGTGGTTAAGTTTAGGTATTCATTCCCATGATCCAGGTGTCCCGGTTCGCTCCCGGTGACGATTCTCAGATAATAACGAAACAACTTCCCGGCTAAACGGTAAAGCTAAACGAAACTTTTAAAAATTCAAATTTTCTACACGGAAATGGCTAATTTACTGAGCGGAAATTCTCGGGTTGTCACATTATTTTTCTTGGTTGCGTTTTGATGAAAGAGAAAAAAAACATATCCGGTTTTCAAGAAAAAAGTACAAATAATGCAGGTTGCGTTTTGGTTCTCAAGTCATTGCGTTTTGATGTTGCGTTTTGCCTACTGAAGACTATTTATATAGCAAATCCAAACGTCATGCTGCCTGCATTTTTTTTGTTGCGTTTTGTCTCAAAGTTCAAGCATTGCGTTTTGTCTAGTTCTATATTGCGTTTTGTTTAAACTACAATGAACAAAGAGAGAAAGACAAACTTGACAGACTCGAAACCTGAACCAACTTGAACCAAAAAATAACAACATCATCATCAACATCACTTCGTTACATATCACAATCAAATCCGACTCGATCTACCTTAACCCATCATCACATTCAACAACAATCTCATCTTCATCTCCTACAACTCAAGACTCGAATACACATAACAGATCTCAGATTTTTTTTTCCTGTGTTAAAATTATGTCAAGACCATTTAAAGATCAAGAGACACGAATGAAAATCATCATCATTTATCTTTGTAAAGGTTGTGATAACCTCGTTCAATTTACGAAAATAAAGATAGACTAATAACAGATTTGTTAAAATCTACTCTTGTTTCGTTGACACAAGAACAACCATAAACGCCTACCTGAGACCTTTGTTAAGATCTTGAAGACGTATTTCTTGATTCTTCCTTCGTATGGTTTGTGCGTACTGAAAAAAAGGAGTTGTTATTTTCAGTGATTCGGACCTTTGCTACAAATTACCATGTGCAATCCTTTTTGTTTTGGATTCGGTAATTGGCAGCACAAAGAAATAATTACTCATTTTTGGATTATGAGCTTTGGTTGAATAACAGTATGTTTGAAGGGACGAATTGCATCTTGTGAGGTTGGATCTGCTTTTTGGGTGGTTGCTTGTTTCAATTGGATCGAAGGCAATGATTTGAGAAAATAAAACGGTGGATTTGATTATAAAGATGAAGACTGTTTTTTTGACAAAGAAAAATAGGGGCGTGTGTGAAAGCAATTAGGGTTCAGGATTATTAATGCCCTAATTTCATGGGGTTATATATCCATTTCTTTGTTGGACCGAGTGATATGGTTTTGGATGAACCGGGCTTTAACACAAGCACATGGGCCCTTTACCTGTTATAATACTAGGGCCTTTAGAAATTACAAATAGCAGGCCATAACTATATCATTGATAAGTAAACTAGGTATTCCATTTTGATGTGAGCCGTGTATATCAAAAGGAATAAATTGGGCCGAGCATTCAACAAATTTAACTGAGGCTGACCGAATTTGTGAATAAATGTTGGGTCGTGCATGGGTTTGCTATTTGGTAATGGGCTGCATCAAAGTACATTTGGCGAAAATGTGTACGGCATTTCTATTTTGGGCTTATGTTAGTAGATTGAGCCAGGGACTAAAATACTATCATGACAAGTTTAGACTAGACGATGTTTATCCATTGACGACAATTCAAAATAACATTTGTCATAGTTTAACGACAATTGAACAATAACACAACAAACACGATACATAACGCTAAAACGATCCTGAAAAGATTCAATAAATGACAAACGGATAAAGATTCGGACTACGATGACAAGTGATCACGAAGTTGATTTGGTATCCCTTATTTGAGCTTGAAGTTAGATTTCACGAATGCGTCTACTTTTTTCATCATCGAGACTTCCTTCTATTTGCTACCCTTTTTCTTTAAACCCAATCTATCGATTGATGACTTGCTTGAATGTACAACAGTTATGATTGAGACTTGAATTATCTAGTTACCAGCAACCAGGGGTGGTTGGTTGCAGACCTGGTTAACTATCACTTAAAGGAGTTACGTTGTAGTACTCAGTGTCACACGCATAAGTCGATGTGGGTAATTTCAAGAGGTGTTGTACTTCTTATACTTTTCCGGTGGGGTATAGAGTACTTATAGATTTAATCTTGCACCGTTCTTCAATCAACAACAATACAAGCTTAAGTAACAAATTTGGGGGATTTCACTTCATTTTCAAGTTTGGTATATCGGGTTTACTTCACCAAGTGATCCCAACAATAGCCGACAGAATTCGAGGTTGGTAAAGTTAGCCAGAGAATTTAAAGGTTGAGATGTAATCAACAATTCTTACGGGATATTATTGTGCTATTCAACGACAATGGTACTTTACAGTCTAAGAAAATATTTCAAAGTTCTTCAACGACGTTCATAACTTTTCAAGATTTGTGCTTATGACAAGAACTTCTCGAGTATATGAACGTACACGACAATGATGCTTTGAGATTCAAAGATTTGAGCTTAAGAACAAGGAACTTCTCGAGTATATGTTTGCGTACACAACAATGATGCTTCCGAGATGTTCAAAAACCATCATGGGGAACATGTTTACATCCGGGGATTTGTTTGACTTATGATGTTTACCATGTCAAATTCCAGGGGGACGTAAGTGGTATATACTTTACTTAGCTGGTTTATGAAGTATACTTGCATTGTGAGAAGTAATTGATGCTGATTTCTAGCATGCACCGATACGAATATTCACCAAGCCTAATGACAAGAAACAGTGGTACTTGGTGTGGGTTGACTTCTACAAATTTCCTGTGTGCAGTCAATGACATGTATAGTCAGATAGTATCCCGCTAAACAAGTTTTCAGAATTGCTCTAAGATGGGTGTGTTTGGGGGGAAGATGTTCAGAAACTTCGCAAAAAGGACTTATCTTAGTCTATGAAGACAGCTTTTCTAAAGACATGCTGCATGAATTGGGGGGAAGTTAATCCAACTCATGCCATACTCTAATGGTTCCAGAAACAAGTAAAGACAATGAAGATCCAAGCTGGAATACAAGTTTCATAGAAAGAGAAGACTCCAAGACAACTTCGCTTTGGAAAGCGCTTTGACAGCACTTTATTTAATTGTATTTGTTAATTGTTAGGTCATTGTATGTAATCGTATATGTCACATATTGGGGGGGAAGATTGTTTAGCTTAAAAATATGGTTGAACAAACACGGAAATACATTAGTTCATTTATAGGTGAACATAGGGTCTAATAATGACTGTTACAATTAGTTGTGTGTCAACTAGGACTATAAAAACCCCTCTCATACTTCATGGATGGGGTGAAAGCTTACTGTTTTAAGTGTACGTGTGTGTGTTTTCTCTCTAACAATCACTCTTCCATCTTTCTTCTTAATTCTTCTAATAATATGGCTTTTCATTTTATTTCATCTTTATCCAACCTCCAGATTTGTTTAATCTTGTTCTTGTATGTTCATTTAAAATCTACAATTTATATATATATATTATATATAATATATATAATATATTTATATATATATATATATTATATATATATATATATATATATATATATGTGTGTGTGTGATAATGATCAAATAAAAAGACAAATATCCGTGAGAAGGATAAAAAGATTTTTTTTTGAAAAAAGTTCTCAAAAAATTCCACGAGATCGTGCATGTTGGTGCATGAAAAAGTTATGAAGGAAGTTTTTTTTAAGTGAATACTTTTGCCGAAAAAAATTTATGAAAAAAACATTTGTGCATTAATTCGCTTTTTTGTGCATCAAAAATTCGTTTTTGTACCCAACTGCTTTTGACTTTTTGCATCAAAATTTTATTGCGCATCAAACTATAACAAGTTTAAAATTTTGTGCATTAAATTTTATATTTTTGTGCATCAAATTTTATATTTTTGTGCATTAAAAAAACGTATGAAAACTCAAAATTAAAAAAACTTCTTTTACAAAAGTTTTATGCACCAACATACCTGATTTTGTTGAATTTTTTTG
>BQNB010074259.1:6007-31851 GCA_026074375.1 Tanacetum coccineum | reverse complement strand
TTTAATAGAAAATGATGATGACTTGGGTATGAATGGGGGGAATTCAAAGTCGGATGGGAAGGGGCCCTTAAATTTGGCGCATGGTAGTTCTAATAATACTCCTATTATTGATAAAATCGATAAAGTAAAACGCTAAATTCTTGATGGTAAACTATGCTTGTGGATGGTGACGGGAACCCGCTTGTTCCTACGGGTAATGTGGATAGTGAAAGTGAAGTAGATGTGGTTTTTGATGAAACCGCTAATGTAATGGTTTCAACGAGTTTTAAAGGTGGAAGTGACAGAGGTTATGATACTAATAACATGTTGGAACAATAGAGGGCAACAGAACGGGATGATGACTATGACCCGATGATTTGTATGAAAGTCATGATATGTCTGATCACCTTGAGGCTATTTGTGATGATTTAGATATTACGGTCCGTGGTCGGAGGAAGAAATAGTTTATTTTTTATGTTTGTTGAGTCAATTGTAATCTAGTTATAGTAGTATCCTCCTTTGGAGTAGTTGTGCTTGTTATGTTTTTTTGTGACTATGTAACGGGCTGAGGTGTGAGATTCACCCACATCCTTTGTACTGAACTGTTTTTTGGAGTAATACATTTACTGGAGAAACTTTTTAAAAAAAATATATTGAACCACAACAGCAAAGAAGTGTTAGTAATATTTGTAACAAAAATGGGCTTTATCATATTGGTTCGAAGGACATCGTCACTATTTTTAGGCAACAATTTTGACCCACCTTAACTTAAAATTTTGGCTCCACCATTAAAGAATCCTACTATATCTTGTATGATCTATTTGTAATTTTGTTCTTCGAGCTTCATACTTGTTGTTCCTAGTAAATTTTGTTCTTCGAGCTTCATACTTGTTGTTCATAGTGAATTTTCGTTATAAAAAGGGTAATGATTTTTGTTATATCTTCATATATTTGAACTAGAACACTCTTTAATCATACTAGACGAGTACCCGCGCATAGCGGCGGAAATTCCTAGCAGTAAATAATTGTAGTGATAAAAAAAGTTTATAAGTTATAAACAAAAAATAATAAAAGTTTGATGGTTTGGAGATTAAACATAATGTTTTAAAACCCGGTTCGACCCAACAGGTTCAACCGGTTCTGGTCGAAAAACGGGTCAACTTGTATTTATAAGCCACAAAGAATTCCATATTACAAATCAGTTACCAATCACACATTTAATGTCATTAAATCCGGCCAAGATATTTTTGTCAAGTCATCAAATTTTACCAATCACATTTAATGTCAAGATTATTAGTTTATAAGGCTTGTACATTTAGTTTCCAAGACTTGTACATTTCTAAGTTTTTCGTCACACATTTAATGTTAAGATTCTTAGTTTTCAAGACGTGTATATTTAGTTTTCAAGGCTTGTATATTTTTCAACTTTCAACATCATACTCTTTTCAAGTATGGGTGAAAAATAATTTATAATGTAGTATAGAAATATAGATTTAGATAGATAAGACTTGAGCACAAGACTAATCCTACATCTAAGGATCCAGCTAATGGAGATTAATGAAAATCTAATCATGCCAAAAATATAAGACGTCTAAAATAAACATACTAAAATATGACACGCCTAGAATAATTATATATAGACTAATAATTTGTGCATGACAAATGAAAATCATGCTTACGTTTGTCGATCAAATGTTAGTCTATAAAAGTTACATAACACGAGTACTATACACACGTAAAAATGTATCTTTTAAATGTAACGTTTATTGTTGTCCTAAAATATTGATAAGAGTAATTAAACTCGATACATGTCGTTGTTCCTAAGCCAATAACTGGATGCAGAGATTGCAGCACCATCAGGAACTTCATTCATCACCCTTTCATGACCTTTAGGATAGAATATACCGGTGCGAAGATGCAGAATCCAACAGCTTTCTTCACGTTCCTCGTATATTTTATTTTGTTGTTGTGCCTTATGCCTAAATGATTGTAGTTCATCTTCATTATCAAAACACTCGTTCCATCTATAAAAAAACATTTGAAAACATAAACATTCAAAATATATAATAAAAAACCCTCAAAATATGCCAAATCATATAATTCTATTAAAATATTAAAAAATACCTAAAAACATTTTAGCGACGGTGGCGAGCAGCAGCAGTCGGCGGCGGTGGGGCGGCAACCGATGGTGGTGGGGGGCAGCCGACGATGGTTAGAGAAGAGAGAGGGGTGAATGAGAATTGTGTCATGTGTATAATAGATTTATATAGGCATGAAGCTATTAATTTGAATTTTCAAATTACCAATTAGCATTCAATGAAATTAATAATCACACATTTAATGTCAATATTATTAGTTTTTAAGGCTTGTACATTTAGTTTCCAAAGCTTGTACATTTCTAGAGATTAATGCATAATTAGCTAATTGGCATTCAAAGCATCCGAAATTATCAATTAACATTATTACAAATATTAATAATAGAATGGGTTGTACATTTAGTTTCTAAAACTTGTATAATTTTCAACTTTACAATTCTTACTTTTTTCAAGAATGAGTGAAATTTTCATTATAAAGTAAGTATATATTATTTATAACACTTCGTTACTTCCATATGTGCGTGACAAAATAAAAACGGTAATAAAATCATAAACAAGAGGAATTGTGCGTGGGGAAGAAATAAAAAAGAACGGGGCAATAATAATAAGCGAATTTTAAAGTTTAGTTAAATAGGAGGTCAATCTGATACTCAATTTAGAATTGGTCTATTTAGATCTTGTTGGTGAAAACAAAAGAGGCCTGAATATACTTTATGCACGCTTGACTTACTTTGTTGTTTGTAATCAGAAAACCACCATAAAACATATACGAGTTTTACAAAAGAACGTTCATAAAATTGAGTTAGCTATGTGTGATTGAGTTAATCAAATAAAAAAAAAAATTATAGCAAAAGCTATCAATCAAAACATGAACAATTGTAGTTCTTTTTTTTTATAAATATTATGTAGATGTAGAAAAACTCAATCTATACTACTTTATAAAACATTTAGCCCATTTATTTTTAAAGGTTTTAAAACAATTAAGTAAAAAAGATTACTACCTATGTCTCACTTTTATTGTCATCTTTTGGTTTTTTAAAGTCTTTATTTTTCAACTTTGATATTTAATATTTTTGTTTGTGTTATATAATACTTGATGAAATTTATATCAATAAAAATATATTTAAAAACTAATCAATTTATATATTTTGCATCAAATATTATATAACACAAACAAAAATATTGAAGATTAAAGTTGAAAAAAAAAGACTTCAAAATGTCAAAAGAGGACAATAAAAATGGGACGGATAAAGTTCTTTATTGTGAAAGATGTAAAACCAAGGCTGTCAAGATCGCGATCCCACCTGGGATCGTTTTTGTCTTTGCAAGATCGAGATCGTAAGATCCTACCAATTTATCATGTTATGTAAGCAACGGATAAACGAGTCAAACTATTTTTATTTCTATTCATCATCAAATATAAATTTTATCATATCCTCTTAAAAATGTCAAAGTTCAAATTTAAAATAGCAAAGTAAAAGTAAAACACAAAAAAGTCAAGTTTCACTCGTCACATTCACGATTTAGCGGAATAAAATTACATAACATGCGTAATAAACGTTTCAAAACAAAGTACTTCACTAGTATCACTACAATTAAGCTATCTGAATTAAAACTTAATGGTTAATAGTTAAAATTATGAAAAGATAAAAGAAAAAACAACAATTATTTGTAAGAATCTTTTTTGCTTCAGGTAACTAGAACATGAGAAGAAACCCTAATTTGTTTCATGTAATTTCAATTTGGGAAAAGTAGATAATTAGGTTTATTGATAAGAAAATTTTAAAATGAAACGTCAATACTTGTTACTGAGATCAGCGGACTGGTATTGTTCTTTTTTGGGCCTAAAAAAAGTAATGGTCTAGTAAGTATGTAAGTATGTAAGTTAGTAAGTTAGTAACTTGGTAATTTGGTAAACTCGTATCGACACGCGATCTTACGATCTTACGTGCGAGTTTACGATCCTACTTACGATCCTACCTCTTATGCGATCCTACACCGATCCTACACGATTTTATCAGGTAGGCACGTAAGATCGTACGATCCTACGTGTAAATTCGCGAGTTTGACAGCCTTGGTAAAACCTATTAAGTGTCACCGTTATAATTGTTTTTGTGTAACAGGTCGATATGGGCGATTTTGTGTAACGGGTTGATATTAACTTGGAAGCAAGGCTGTCAAGATCGCGATCCCACCTGGGATCGTTTTTGTCTTTGCAAGATCGAGATCGTAAGATCGGATCGAGATCGTAAGATCCTACCAATTTATCATGTTCTGTACGCAACGGATAAACAAGTCAAACTATTTTTATTTCTACTCATCATCAAAGATAAATTTATATAATATCCTCTTGAAAATGTCAAAGTTCAAATTTAAAATACCAAAGTAAAAGTAAAACACAAAAAAGTCAAGTTTCAATCGTCACATTCACGATTTAGCGGAATAAAATTACATAACATGCGTAATAAACGTCTCAAAACAAAGTACATCACTAGTATCACTACAATTAAGCTATCTAAATTAAAACTTAAAGGTTAATAGTTAAAACAATGAAAAGATAAAAGAAAAAACAATAATTATCTGTAAGAATCTTTTTGCTTCAGGTAACTAGAACATAAGAAGAAGAACCTTAATTTGTTTCATGTAATTTCAATTTTGAAAAAGTTGATAATTAGGTTTATTGATTAGAAAATCTTAAAATGAATCGTCAATACTTGTTACTGAGATCAGCGGACTCGTATTGTTCTTTTTTGGGCCTAAAAAAAGTAATGGTCTAATAAGTATGTAAGTATGTAAGTCAGTAACTTGGTAAACTCGTATCGACACGCGATCTTACGATCTTACGTGCGAGTTTACGATCCTACTAACGATCCTACCTCTGATGCGATCCTACACCGATCCTACACGATTTTATCAGGTAGGCACGTAAGATCGTACAATCTTACGTGTAAACTCGCGAGTTTGACAGTCTTGCTTCTAACAATTAAACCTTTATCATTAACTTCATTTCCAACACCAAAAAATCAACAAGAAAATGTAATACACCAAACTTAACTTGAAAGGCTAGTGCATATGCCATTATATAAAGTAATACATTTGCTTCTCAATTTTCGATGTGGGATAAAGTCAATTCTTCTTCTTTAGTAAAAAAGAGATACAAGCTAGTATATGGTTAATCGTTTTGTAAAGCGAATTGAATAACACATGTTGAGTACACAACTTCAAGCATATAGGATAAGTAAACGCATTAGCAACCAACCCTTTTATCAATCAACCCTTTATCATATGCAAAAGAGATAACCTGTACAAATTATTACGTTTCCATATAAACCCATCTAAACTCGCGTGGGTCTAAATTGTCACATATGGATTTAACTAATGCATAATGTCAGAACAAATTTGTCATAAACAAGCCTAAAACACATATGACATGAACAGGGCCGGATTTCGGCATGTGCGGGATGGTCGACCGCACAGAGCCCTCGATTTTATGAGGGCACCATGAATCCAGATGGGTTATTATGATTATAGACATCGATGCTTGCTAAATTTGATTTCTAGCATAAAATTGATTATAAGGTGTTCTAAAACCTAAGGTTCTTTGATATATATTATTAAATATCACTATAAGTGATTAAAATAAAGTTTCTCCATTAAATAACTCATTCCTCTTAACTTAACCCTCAAAACCTAAACTTATCTTAAATTACTAACACAAAATTACGTATACATAATAACACTTACACATTTAACATGGAAATGCTTAAATCTCAATAATCATTTTCTTGTCACTCAAAAGTGAACGAAGTGAATTCAACCAATTCCACCACCATTATAATCTCATTGAGATGATCACACTCAATAGATTGATTACCAATACCTCATAAACACATATAAACACACATAAACACATCAAATCACATAAACCATACATTACAACAGGCACCTAAGTCAACACTAACGGTTTGACTAACCTGCTCAAGTCATGGTTGTCACAGTATCCCCTCCTTTAGGAGATCTCGTCCCGAGATTTAACTAGAAGGTTCAACTCTATCATTACCAAACAATCAATCGAGGATACTTATCTTTCAAGTAGTCCTCCTATACCCATGTTAACTCAAAGTTACACTTTGAATTCCAACAATTTACAACCATAACATTCCCATTACGCTTTAACTCCCTTGACCTCATTTGATCCTTGCGTTCCCAAGTAAGCTCAGGACCACTCTTTGAATCCCAACGAACTTTCACTAATGCTATCATACTATACTTTTACTCATGACCTCTCGGTCCACAACATCAACGGTTACTTGACAAAACAAAGAGTCTTGTCACCTTATCTTATCCATTCTACAATCCGAATCCAACTGCTAGTGACTTTGCTTACCCCCACAAGGGTGCAATTAGCAACACAACAACCCCAAACGAAAAGAAAACACCAAATCCACATGAGCCTCGCCCGTCCTCGAGGAAATTCCTTAGAAACCTTAAGTTGTGTAACAACATGTTTTATATCTTAACCTCGCAACTCATCAAACAAGAACTGTCTTGAAATTAAGCATATATAGATTTAACAAAAAGCTCAACCGTATCTAAAAGAATCCACGCAATTTCCAGTTTTACTTAAACTTTTAGCACCGATCCAATCCAATTTCCAATACTCTTCCGGACGGAGACCCCACAAGACATAAATTTCAACCGATACTATAGTCCAATCCATCCAGGATCTCACATGGTCCTACCATAACTCGGTTCTTAACTTGCGTCTTTCTTCTAAACGTACTACACCTCAACCAAGTGAGACCTTCAACCACCCATAACCTACCAGCATTAATTCAAAAGTTTCCTACTACTACCAAGCTAACACTTTCCATAATTTGGCTGCCTCAAGCCTTTCATGTGTTACCACTATCTTGTTAGTTGTTTCTTGGCCCATAAAACGGTAACCAACATTCTTTCTCATACCATTGCTTCAATGAAGCACATCCATAACTCGAATGATAATCCCCCGACCTAGGGAAAAACTCATACTCACGAAAGTGAGTTATTCAATTACCTCTAAAAATCTACCATACTTGTCCTAACCCATAGCTAGGACTAAGGGGTGACTTAGTCGTGCCATTGACTCCAACCCAAATCGCATCGTATCCACAACTCACATTTGTAACTTGTATCAACAATATTCTTAGTTATCAATATCCCCCTTCTATCTCGGGTACCTCAGGTTGTAGCAACAATCCGAAGACCCCTTGAATACTCAACTCCATCTTATGAATATGCTAAATACTTACAACCATGCAACTAGCTATATCCTTCTCATACCAGACAGACCAACGATTAGTTAACCAAAACACCACCGCCACATCGTATCCTCTCCAAGGATGGAGATAGAAATACTTTTTGTCGAATTACGACGCCACTTCAATAGGACAAGGACCTTATACATCTCTCCAATGGAGGTCCGAAAAACCTTGTCTAACCCAATACTGAACCACTCACTATCTCTTTTCACACTTCGTTGGCTCCAAAAAGCCACCCAACATCTTATGTTGACTGCTCTTATGCTTTGGACATCTAATCTTATGGCCAACCAACATCCTTTTCTCAAACCTAAGCGGATCATCGTACACTATCTCGAACTCATTCTTGGCTCACTCTTCTTCCAAACTCCACGGTACAACATCTACATTTGCCTTTCTCAGATGGTACTTGGCCTCGAAATCAAACTCACTAAATAACATACATCCATCATCTTTGCCTCATGTTCAATCCTTTCGATTGAAAGTGTGTTGGAGACATTCATGATCCGAATAAATTACTCTCCATGTCTCGTTCACTTAATGCCTCTAGCATTATAAGGCAAAACCTACCACGTTAGTCATGCAATCCTTCTTAAGAAACCTTAGTTGTCGTGAACCCCTTACCAAGCAATCACCATCTACCTTATTTTTCCGATCATGTTTCTAAATCCTTACTATCCGCGCATCATCATATACTAAACGAAATCGTCTGCTCCTTCTGGCAATGCCAAGATGCAGGCACATTACCACATTTGATTCCTTCCACATCTAGATAGCTTCCTCTTTGCTTCGCTTCCACATTGTTGGAAAACTTCGCGTACATCTTCTCTTCCTTTAGTGGCTCCACGATCATCTTCACGTGTGACTCGTAATCCTCCTTAGACATTCGGTCGGTTTTTAAAAAATACATCGATATATAAATCGTTTATCAAGCTTAGTCTTAACCGGCCTGCCACACCCGACTCATTAACACCCTAAAACCGCTGGTGCATTGGTTAACCCAAAAGGCATAACCGAAAACTTCAACTTGTCCCTTACGCATCCTAAAAATAAGTCTTAGCTCACGTCATCGCGCAGTGCAAAGCACTCCTCCATTGGTGACATCACATACGAATTTTCTATCTCATTCTTCTCAACTCCTCTATCCACATCCTAAATTACACACCTTTCTTCTCATCATATAATACGGACGCTTCCGCCAACCAGTTCCCATTCGAACCAACCCTCATCACACTTAGCAACCTAGCAATCATTCCACAACCTCTTGCCTTTCTAAAAAATGTCCAAACAACACGAGCCTTCACAAATCGGCAATCGCTCCTTTACTAATTTCATAAGAAATCCTATTCTACGACAGGGGTAAAAACCCACTAGAATCCTGAGAAAACACTTTGAGAAGGCCTCACATACAACTAAAGTTAACACACAAATTTCGACTCATATGCTTTGTACTCTCCTAACGAGACCATCGATCCTCTTTAGTTCGATTCCTCCACGCACCATAAACACTTTATATTAGCTCACTAAGGTAATTTAAACTACTTCTTGTGGACTTATCATCCCGCCTTGATTGCCTCAACAACTAAATTCTCTCATACGGCTACAAATCAATGCTCCCATCACTAAGAGGTACTCAATCATAAAAGTAAAAGGAACTCTCTAATATCCAACCTTGGGATCGCGAATAATTCATTACGGGCTTCGCTACTAATCAATTCGCACCCCACTACAGAAGATATGACCTACCATCAATCGCACCACTTAGAAATATGACCTACGATCAACACTAGAAACGCACGCCACGAAGAAACACCATACTTCACAAGTCACCAATGGTATGGACCGCAAAAATTACCACAATCCCAACAAGAAAAAACAACCGAAATATAATAAAAAAAAACATCGTGAATGGGGGGGGGGGGGGGGGGGGGGGGGGGGGGGGGGCATAACATCCCTACAGTCCCCAGCTCCCATTACTCACAAACCAAAACTCATCAACGCATGCAAGACACACCCAATGCATGAACCGTTTACGTAACCACGACCCGATTAATTAAAAGATAAAGAACAATTGTACCAAAACTGATTTTTAACCAATGAAACTTTCCCTCATAATCCATATACCAATCATTTTAAAAACAATATAATCACCTTAGTTAAAATGTAAATATTTTAAAATGTAACAATGAATTTAAATAAATTTTTCATAAAGTTTATTTTTAATTATGGTTTTTCATAAAGAAATATCAAAAGATGATTTTAAAAAAAAGTGTTGTATTTTAATTCAAAATATCTTGAATTTTTAAAGAAGTTTTTAACGAACACTAAACAATATGGTATTCGACTACAACCAACTCGACTACAACAAAATTACTTTGAAAAGGAATTTATAACTCACAAAAAAAACATCATGATAGCAAAATAGACTCAAAAATACCTTAAGAATTCTAATACCAGAATATTAATTTACTTGAAAACTAACACGACAAGAACTCTTGCAAACCAAACAACCCATAAGGACTCATCCATACCAATGGTCTTAGAACCAAACCAAAAAGTATCGCCACCTTAGACAGGGGAACCAATCAAAACGTCGAACGGAGAACATAGAACACTAGTTCTATGATGGCAACTAAAAATACCAACACGAGCGTTGGATATCTCAACGAACAACCAGCTAACGAACCAACTTAAGAATCGCTACGACAATGCCAACAAGTATCCGATGTATCTGCAAACGATAGATGAAAGGAAACCTTACCATCTACTCAACCCAACCTAATATAATCGCCCAATCGGTTAAGAGATGAATTCTCTAACCACATAACCATCCTCAACAGGATATCACATCACATCTACACAACTATCCAGACTTACATCCTTACATAATACATACAAGCAACAATGATCAATGCAATCAAAGTCACAAGTCCACGTGTGTGACACCTTTATAATTATGTTCGCGACCATAATTATAATTGCACCTTTTGCACACGCGTACTTACTTCCAAGACCACACCTCTCAATGATAACACACATCTACCACATAGCACTTAATAATAATCTAAATATAACTCAAACATGATAATCCACCTAACGAAACATAAAATCCCAATCGACCAACGAAACAGAAGTCACATCGTGACCCAAAATATAAAATTAATCCTCGATTATAGTAACGCATCGAGGTAGAAAACGAAATAAACTTATGTTGGGCCTCGCTTGGGTTTGAATTTTCTCTCTCAAAAGTCACCCAACTCCGCGGGTCCAGTGAGGTAAACAATCTCCCAACGATATCTCCTAGGGGTAGGGGAAGACATGACTAAAATAATAACAAAGGGGTATATATTATTAGATCCCCATAATGAAAAAGTATATATTTCATATTATATAGTAGTAATTTAAAATAGAAAGAATTTCAAAGCTTTTAGGTAGCGGAAACATACGGTATATACGTACACAAACACTTATGCCCTAAAATGCAACTATATGAGGGACCCTTAAGCTATAGTCTAGGCTCAACACCCAAGGTCTCATAACCAAATGGCCACTGATACCAATCTTGTCCCAAAACCCCCGCCTAGAGGCGAAAACACGAGCGAAAACATTATAAATAACATCACGAACACAATGTGTCTACTATAGATAAATCTAAATGAAAGAAATAATCAAATGGACACTATGTGTCATGACAATACCCAACACAAGATAGAGGAGTCTTGCATTACTAAAGTAATGTCATACACGAAACAAAATGATCCAAATACTAACAATCTCCAACAAACAAGTATCAAGCAAAACAAATGAAAAGACCAGAAAAGACAACTCCACAAGCAATGCCTAAGGTCTCTTTAGCCACTTTTCCTAACATCCTTCTTATCATCACGATACTCACCTGAAAATGATGCTTAAAAACGTCAACATAAAGTTGGTGAGAGTCATAGGTTTAAGACACGATGTAAATCCAATTAAATCATTACTGTGTAAAATGAAAAAAAAACAGGCATGACAATAAATGACCTACCATATAAGCTATCCATGTAAACCAATTCAGATCCAATCCCAAACCGATTACCATTCACACATTTACAGAACGTCTTCTATCATGCAGAACGTACACCAATTGAACCACTAAGCATAGAGCATACCACAAATCCACTCCAATTGATCACTAAGCCATGGAGCATACCATAAATCCCACTCCAATTGATCACTAAGCCATAGAGCATACCACAAAACCTACTCCAATTGATCACTAAGCTATGGAGCGTATCACATCACAAACATGTAGCACATAACATATAATAGCCGCATAAAGTCTATGCATCACTTTAAACACATTATCACAGTAATCAAAATATTTCCATACTAGCATCATTTCCATCCCAAGTTTAAAACGAAGTAAAAGTAGGACTATGAAACTCACCTGATGCTTAACCTCCCAAAATCTTCCAACAAGGCTTCACAAATGACAATCACAAATCTACACAACAAGAATAATTCGTGTTACACGCTATTAAGCAGAAAGCTTAATATACATGTAACATTCATATGATGGATGTCTAAGATGTTCTATTAACCCCATGGGTCACCTTGACTCCATATCCAACTTAAACCACTTTACTTAACAAGTTTCACTAGCTAGTCACCATTCGTAGCCAAAACAACAGAATTTAAACGTGAACTTATCCGCACTCAAAACCTTAACTAAATGACCTTAATAATTCAAACCAAAAATTACATATGTTCATTAATGAGTATATTAACTACCTTGAGACTCCCAAGTGTCAATTACATACACAAGTACTCCTAAGAAAATAAAACTCCAAAACAGTCTCAATTCGGGTCTGATTGCGCACTAAACGATTTAGGCTTAAAAATCATACTTAGACTTCGAATTAATTAATTTCCTTTGGGGGATATTTAATAGACATATAATACTTAACTACTGAGAAGGGCTAAGTCTAATTCAAATTTTAAATAGGGCTTTTACTTCTCATAACTTGACCTAAATCTGACATAAAAACTCAGCCTTGGCAACAAATCTTGTTTGAATTATTTAAATACCTTCCACTCACTTTTAATTCATGAAACCTATGGGGTTTGGAAAGTAACTCGTCTGTAGAAATTTAGGGCTTTTGAAAATCATTAAAAGCTATTTCGGGAGATCAGTTATGACTCTCGCAAGATGCCATTCTAAACTGCCAACAATTTAACTCCGAAATTACTAACCCTAAAACCCTAATTACACATGATTAACTTCATTAACAATATAAAAACGATTTTAAAAGATAAAAACTCTAAATTTACAGATCTTACATGAACCCTAATCCATCATATTAATTAGGTACATTTGTTTATTAGTTAGAATAATAACCAATAATTGAAAAATTACAATTAGAATTGAACATAAAATAAGAAAATTTACCTAGAAAAGAACCCTAAAATTTCCTCTTTTTCGCCTCTCTGAATTCGGTCGACTGGTATTAGGGGAGGGTTTTGGGATCTTTGATTTGTATTTATAGCCCACCAATAGAATAGATTTTAGATAATTCCTTTTTTACAATTTTGTTTCCCCAAGTCAAACTCCTTTTCTTTTTTTTTTCTTTTTTTTTTTTCCTATTCTTTTATAAAATTCGGATTTTAAGTCCTCATGCCAAAAAAAAATTTAATTTCTTTTATTAATTAATTAATTATTTTTATACCTTAGGTTTTATAAAAACCTAAGATAATTTGTTAAACCATTTTGCTTGAAAACTACATTCTAAAAATAACTTTTCATTTCCAAATTCACTTTCTAAAAATAGAAAGTCTTCCAAAAACTCTCATATTTTAACAAACTCATTTCTTTCACAATCGACACACTTCTCATTTTAATCAATCACCTAGAGGTCCACGTATTAACCAAACCAATTTTCTCAAAATACCCAATCAATTCCATTATCACTATAAGTTGGTTAAGATGAAATTTCTCCATCAAATAACTCATTTCACTTAACTTAACCTCTAAACATAAACTTATCTTAAATTACTAACACAAAAATACGTATACGTATAATTACTGACACAATTAACGCGAAACCGCTTCAATCACCGAAATCATTTCCCTTGTCACCAAAAGTGAATGAAATGAACTTCACAAAATTCAACACAAATCCAATCCCAATGAGACGATCACGCTCAATGGATTGTTTATACAATCTCACATATCCCACACAAACACATATAAACACGTATAAACACATAACCATACATTGCAACAGATACATTTAGGTCAACACTACGGTTTGACCAACCTGCTCAAGTCATGGTTGTCACAATCATCATCATCATCCTCGTAATCATCGGATGACTCATCATCATCATCGTCATCGTCTCCTCTATCGGCAGGATAATCGGCGGGGTCCTCCTCAGGATCCTCCTCAAGATCCTACTCGGGATCGGACTCAGGAATGTATCCTAGTGAATCAGCAGTGGGTAAGACAGCAGCAGGCAGTGGCTGCTCTTTAGCTGGAAGTACCTTATCCTCTGGTGGCATAAACTCCATGTATACAGGCTCTGGTACATATGGTACATAGATAGGTGAAGGTGGTGTCGGCTCAGGTCCGGGCACATAATCATGAGATGGTGGTGCCTGAAAAGCGGCCACCACATATACATATGGGTCCTCTGGCATCACTAGCGGTCCATCGACTCTCGGTGATCCAATGTCTGACAAACCCTCGAATGGATTGGATACTGCCGTTTATGTGACTGTGGAATCCTCCGAATCCGACATGACAAAATCTAAAAATCAAAATTAGCTTATATAAGTATTAATATAAGACTCTTATAGTAATATACATAGTATTTAATAACATGTATATCAATCATGAATGCATCTAGTGTAATCAACTAATGTAACAACTAGTGTATGTATGTCCTGTAAAAACCCCTTTTGTATGAATGCAATGTTTGAAAATGGTTATAGTCCAGCAAAACATTTGACCTGGTTCTCTATAGCCTTGACTCTTAATACCAATCTGTAATACCCCCAAATTAGGTCGCAGCAGAATATGGGCTTGAGGGTGGTACATCATAAATCAATAGCACAAGATATATATATATAAGAACGACCATTAAAAGCCGTTTAAAACCGATACATTGGATTTAGTAAATTGTTTGTTACAAAAGCTCGAAGCTTCACATGTTTACTTGTTCAAAATACAAAGATTCTAGCCTATAACAATTATATAAAATGTAATGCGACCAAATCTTTAATGCATGACATCCAAAATATAATCTTCAATGTATCCCTTAAACCTCGTGCCTTATTGACCTCCTGAAAAACATTGCTTAAAACGTCAACAATAATGTTGGTGAATTCATAGGTTCGTAAAATGTATAATGTAGGATCACAAGATTTCCCTATGATAATGCAACAGATACAAACATCATAAAATGTAATTATGTTTTCCTAAGCTCATGACACTGAAGCTCGACATGTATGAAATGCAATATAAATTGTCAACATTGCCCATGATGATGTTCTAACCTGCAACATCCTATGTCTGACATGGTATATGTTCGTTTGTCTAGTGATAGCTAATCACCCGAACGGGGATGTCAATCCCAAATAGAGCTATTTATAACTTTCGCGCTCATAACAGTAATTGACAGTTCATGATTATGAGCTCAGATGGGTTATCGCTACTTATGCAAACACGTAATCGTAAAGTAAAATGTCCACTTACGTCCAATTGTAAAACATGCATATGTTTCTCACCCCAAAACTTATAAACTATTATAAATGTAAAACGTGGGGCTATGAACTCACCTCGAGTGTATGATAACAAATATATCATAGAAAATGCGTCACAATAATGACTGTGGTATATCCTTTATCATAACACGGGGTCGATTCTTGGATTTGGCTAGTTTCTATAGAGAGAAACACTTGAGAGAGAATATCTAGAGAGAGAAAGTGTTTTTCTATGAAAGTAAAATAATGACTAGCTTACCTCTTCCAAAGTTGGAAGAGGCTATATATAGTACTTACAATATACCGGGTATTCGTACCCGACTTAAAACCGAAAAATGTACTATTAACTATTAAACTACGAGCTATAATAAACAGTAAAATACACGGGGTGACCGAGTCCCTTTTACTAAATCTAACAATCTCCCCCATAAGTGAGTTCAGCCCCTTTGAAAAATCGCGAAACTTTAATCAATTTATTCCTATCGCTCGGAGACATTTGATCTTCTCTTATACCTTTGGGATGTAAATCTTTTTGATTCAACTTACGCTTGTCTTTGACTGTGATCATTGATCTTTCTTGAGCTCAGCGGCCAACATAATCTTACATCATACTTGTAAGGATCACCATCATGTCACATTGAGAATAAATACATGACATCAGATTTTGCGGAAGCTTTGGGAACCTTTATGAGGTCTTTCATAACTCATAACAAGTGTAGGTGCGTGTCTTGTCATTCGGTTATTTACATGACACGTCAGTAACGTGGGAATTTTTCCATCTCCATCTCCATCTTAAAGATATCCATAATGAAACAATTAGTAAAGAAAAGAAAATTGATTTGAAAAGACAGTCTAAGTGTTTTCCTTATGAAGAAATTTTGTAACACCTTGAGAGTTTGATTGTTTGTCAAATGATAAATATCCATCATTCTTATACTGGAACAGAGTTTTGATTCACACAGAACGCACCATTGTTTCTTTCCATTGACACAATTTGATTCTAGTCTTAATCGCACAAGTCCACCTACCTAGATCATGTTTGAGTTTGCTCTAAGCAGGTATTTCCATCATCCATTGTGAAAAACTATCGGGTTTCACTCGGCTGTCTCCTGGCAATATCACAAGGTTAATCAAGTACTCCTAAAGGATAGACTTGTTTCCACAGTGTGTGAAAGACAAGAGAAATTGGATATGTGTCCAAACAAGATAATGACGATCTCTTGCTCTAGACTCAATAGTGCGTATTGGGTTTTAGAAAATCGGAGCTTGGAGCAATACTGCCACCGAATTTAATATCAACTAACGTCGGAGTGAGAAAGTCATAGATACCGTATATTAGTTCTTCTGAGAAATGAAACAGAAATCTTTTGAAAGATTCTGAGTGGCTAGGGAGGGTTGTGCATTGCATCACTGGGTCCATGATGTCGATCTTCAATGTCAGCAATCATCTTAGTGATTCTGGCAGCATATGAATTGACCCGGTTTCTGCCTAAGTGAATGAAGGCGATCTTACTTTACACCCTTATCTTTACGTCTTTTTAAATTCTTTAACACCCTTCAGTGCTTACAAGAGACTTCATGACTAGAACCTTGTTGGGTTAATTCCAGTACTAGCTCCATCTCAGTCGGCACTTTTCCCTTATTCTCACTTTTACTCCTTTTTCATGTCATACCTAAGGACTTCTACACTACTAGTAATTGCCCTTGTGAAGATCCCTCCGTTTATTGCTGGATCAGTGGGAAAAGTACCTAACCTTACCCAACCTTATTACTCTAGATTAAGATAAAATACATGGTCGGTTCCTTTTTGTACAGTTTCTCTTTCCATAAAACCGATTTTGAAAATTCATAAGGTTACTTATGATATAAATATCAAAGCTTTAGATTACCTCAATTGTTTTGATTTTTTTAGAAACGCTCCCCCCTCTCAAAATGTGCTTTTCTTTATTCGAAATTGTTTTGCACGTTTGGTGGTCGAGTCTATGAGCCTAATAATCACAGTTAAAATATTATAATACATATTTAATCACATTTTCTCCCCTTAGCCAAAAATTTCTAAAACCCTTTGACATTTTGGATATATCAAAAAGATTTAAATATGTTATAAAATTTGGTCGAAAGAGTGGTCTTAAATTCCGCAAGTCGAGTAATGAAACATATAACTGCTCCCCCTCAATCGTTGAGGGATATCAATTACTCCTACCCTTAATCATCAAGAGATTAACTATCTACTACTGTACAAGTTATATTATTCACAATAAGAAAACAAGATTGACTCTTTTGAATTGTAAATGACGATGTGCGTCCACGTTGTTCTGTTGATCATCCTGTAGTCATATCTCTTATTCTTGCTCCTCCAACAAAGGCTTCTAAAACTTCCGATAAGATCCCTTCTGATCTGTAGATCTTTTCTCGATTTGCTGTGATGAAGTCTTTGCATCTTCTCTTGTCAACCCTCTGACCACTTCCTAGCCTCCATGTCCCTTATTGTACTCGTAACAGATAAAGTCTTAACCATTTGGTCCAAGGCTTTTCCAAGATATCTTTGTCAACGTCCCCGATCACAAACTTGTGAAGCTCTTTCAGCCCTCATACAGCTTATCTTTGAACTTTTCTGTCTCTGCAGACAACTGCTCTTGGCTTAGGGTCGATCATAAATAGTCCCTTCTTTGAAAGTAATAGTCGGCTGCATCCCAATTTAAGGACTTCAAGGTTGACTTTGTTTTGATAACTTTCAATCCAGAGCTGTAAGTCCTCCCACATGATTCTGATACGTCAGATGTCTATTCCACATTGTAGACTTCGTGTGAAGACTATCTTGTCTGTTCTTGGTCAATATGGTTAGAGCTATTCTTGAATATTTGAGAAGGAATAATCTTCAAAATCATTTGGATGAAGATTTTGAAATCCTTTTCGAGAATCTTGATATTCTTGGTAGCGAATCGCCGAAGAAATTATCTCTCTTTAGGTAGATGTAATCCATATTTTTTCAAACACTTTGACACTGATCACACTGAGAATTTGCATTTCGATCTGACTGCTTCACGATCAGTAGACTCCTGTTTTGATGATATAGAATTCCATCTCCTACACCATCAAGTGAGTGATGTCATATACCGCACTGATGTCTATCGCTTCACTCTCAACCTACAAACTGATGGAACAATTCTTCAAAGGCCAAAGTCTAGGAAACGACGGCTTTGAGCATGGATAACGGAAAAGGCGCAATTTTTCGCTCTTTTGTCACCTGTCAGCAGATAATCCAGATCCTTATGAATAAGAATTGTGTTGAATTGTTACCTGACCATTGTGGTCCCTCCTAAGGTAAGGGATATAAATAATTTTGGCGGAATTTGATGACCCTCCGGATTACTCAAGTCAACCTTATTTGTCAGCAGCTTATGGCATTCATCCATCTGATATTGAAGAAAGACGATGTTTTTGTGAAAGGCTTTAACAAGGTTGGTGAAAAGATTGACCTTTCAAAATCTGGCTTGCAGAGTTTTTCATCTTTCTTTCCTGTTCGTCTGCAGAACCATTTTATGAATGACCCAATATCATATGTCTTCCTTTGAAGCTTGTTCTCCTCAGGAACTTTATACGTTGTGGCGTATGTATTTGCCCAGTTGTTCTCTGGTTCTGGGAAATCATTTGGTGGAATGGTCCATTCTGGTTCAGGTGTGGCTGGTCTTTCGCTTTCAGGAATCGGTTGTAAAACCACTGTAGTGTGGTTGACACCATGTTGAATAGTGAGCGATGTCAGTGTCCTCCCATATCTAATTCATTCCCTTCATCCTGGCATTGGAATGTCATCAGAAGATTTGTTCAACTGGTTCTGATTCGGGATCAAGATCTGTGCATCGAAGAGTCACCGGCATCTCTTGTGTTCAGTGATTCCTGCCATCCAGTTGAGTAAGGATGATGTTTTTATAGACGCAATGCAATCATACTCCTTGGTTCTTTAACTTTTGGTCATCATCTTTTGGAGGAGGTTGAGCTGACCCAGAAGCGGCAGAATCAGATCTCCTTCTCTTTGTTGACCTACCCTGGTTTGATCCAGCTGAAGGGCCTTCATCATCATCATCGTCTTCATCATCATCACTATCATGCTTTTCTCAATGTTGTCCTATTAACCTTGTCAGTCAACAATCCTTATCCATGGCATCTTCACTCTATCAAAGCTTCCATAAGAGCATGGTAATAGAAGTAGTTGGACAGTTATTTCTTTTGCAGACTTGTTCTTATTCATGTGTTTGAAGAGAGCACTCTTTAGATCAAATTCTTCAAGATCAACTTTACATTGACCTGATGAGTAGGTTTGAAGATCTTGTTCTCCTCCCCTTGATCCTTTTTGCTTTGATAATCTCCTTCGGACTCTTTTCAGATTCTTGATTCTTGACAGACTCTGGGCCAGGCAACACAGAGTATTTCTCGATTAAATCTGCAGTGTGTTGTTCAAGAACCTTAAGGAGAGCATCATCAATGTTTTTCTAGATAATTAATCAACACCGTAGAACTAGGGATTCAATGACAGCCCAAGACATCAGCAGATGATCCAGTCTTCTTCACACTTACTTCAGACATCTCTTTGCTACCAATCTTGCCACTCTTTAGCTGAAGAGGTCGAAAATGGAGTGATTTCAGGGAGAGATGAGGTGATTGTCATAGCTTTCGTGTTGATTGGTAGAGGAGTGACCAGTGATGACGGCTTAGCAGATGAGATATCTGTGAAGGGAGCAATCACTAGAGGAGGTGACGTTACTGTCTGATGAATTTGGATCATGTAGGTGTAGATCCGACTCCTTCTTACTTTGATTTCTCCTGATCATCATCTTGTTGGTTTGTCATAAAGAAATTGATACCGCCAAAGTTAAAAGTTTGTCATCGAGATTTTTCATGAAGACTTAGAACCAGAATGACTTTCTGTTTAATCATCGAATGACACGTTCGACTGAAAGGGAGCTTCAGGTTTTCATGAACCTTAGGTAGGCGAGAGCGAGAATTCATCACCATGTTGCTCAGGGTGTTGTGGTCCAGCAAGAGACACACGTAATTTTTCCCAGAGTCCGATCAAGTCTGGTCCTTCTTTCATGGGCTCAGGTACTGGTCCGCCAAGAGCCTCATGTGCTTTTTCAGGGTCTGATACAGGAATGCTCACTCTGAAGTTTACTAGTATACGTGTCTACTCCTTCCTTGATCTTTGTCAACTTTAGTAGCACGGTTTCTTTCACTTCACTTTCAGGTCTTTCTGAATTAGACGATGATGAAATTCGGGATTACTTTCTCCTGGTGTGTCATCATCGGTTTGAGAAGAGGGTCCTGTTGTTGAATCAGGAGGAGTTGATCACGCCTAAGCAAGGATAACTGATCAGTATTTCTTTTCTTCTTTGACAGATCGATCAGGGAATGAGCTACTTGTTCTTCAGTACAAACGCTTAATCCCTTCCCAACTACTTCAAGCAGTTTGGAGTTTTTTCCGATACTGGTCCCTGATCGTTACACTCCAACATGTGCCCGACCTTTGTGGCAGAAAGGCTGGATCAAGCTAAGCTTAAATACTCGTTCCAGAGTCAGCATCATCCACCTTCCCGTTCTCACCTTTTCTTGATGTGCTTCCAGCTCAACTTCTTAGCTAGTTTCGAGATCAGGATCAATACCATACTTCTTGAGGAATAGATCATGTTAGCTTCATCATCTTCCGTCAATAAGTTTAAAAGTCGGCTTTCCCTTACTAACTTTCCCTGTGGAGAGCTAACTCTTGGAAGGTTTCTTTTGTCGTGGGAGGAGCTGGCTGGATGTTTGACTGGTTGTGGTGGTAGTGAGGCTTTTGGGTGCTAGCACCTTTGTTTGCAGGTGTGCACACTTGCCCTTTCCATGGGAGTTTTCTTTGTATTCTCAGCAAGCCATTTTCAAATAACTTTGGGAGTATACGAGGGATAGTTTGAATGCCTCAGTTATTAGGGTATCAGGAATTGCCATTCCAAACACTTCAACTGACTCCCTTTCGGACAAACTTGAGATTTCCTAGTATAAAAAACATCTCCAGTATGTGAACCGCACAATCAGGACGTCGATGGATGTTGTTATTGCTTTGCCAAGTAGTAATTGTCACCTTGAAAACCGTCCATAAGGGATGAGGAGAGGATTACTTTCTTCTTTGGTTTTTTCCAGACTTGCTTTGTGCTTTGCTTGTGTGAGAATAAATTCTGGATCCACTTGAGTAAACTCTTTCCCATAACAGCTTCGGCATGATCAACATGTAGTTTTGAAGTGACGATTCCCCGATAGCATATGCAAACAGGGTGTCTGGTTTGTCACACTGCCAGAAGTCTTTCTGTCAAGCACAAATATCTGGTTGATATAAGGATAGAATGCCCTCACCATAGGTTGGTACACATAATTCACCCCTTATGTTGAGACAATTTCTACACGCTTCAGGATACCGCAAGCTCATTCAACAAAATCAAAGACAATGTTACCAAGAAGACGGAGGTAACTCAAACGATGAGCTGGGGATGACAGAGTAATTGCTAATAGCCTTTCTGATAAGTGACATGTTCGTCAGTTATGAGTTTTAGGTTTTCATGAACCTTTGGGTAGGCTGTAGCGAGGAATTCTTCATCCATGTGCTTAGGGTTTGGTTCAGCAAGAGACACATGTACTTTTCCAGAGTCTGATCCAGTCTGGTCTTCTTGCATGGGCTTAGGGTCTGGTCTAGCCAGAGCCTCATGTGCTTTTCCAGGGTCTGATCCAGCCTGGTCTTCTGTATGAACATATATCCCTACTCCTGATGTCACTGTGGACGAAGCTACTTCACCTTGTTGTTTGTCACCTTTAGGAGCAGCGGCTTCTGTCCCACTTTCTGTTCGTTCTGAATCAGTTGTTGATGAAGATATATGAACCACTTTCTCTGATGTATCATCTTCAGGTTGAGAAGAGGGTCCAGTTGTCGAATCATGAGGTGCTTGATCACACCTAACAAGGATAAACTGATCCGTAGTACTTTTCTTCTTTGATAGATCGATCAGGGAATGAGCTACTTGTTCTTCGGTTACAATAGTCTTACCCTTGCCCACTACTTAAGGTAGTTTGGGAGTTGTTTCAGATACTGGATCCCTGTGGTTTCTATCTTCTTTTATTTTCATGTTTAAGCATTCCTAAGGTTGTCCAAAGTTTGAGTCTTGGCAGATTTAGTCCCTATTGATTAAAAAAAACTAGGAGACATGTAGCAAATTGCATTAAAGTCCCTAAGCATTATAACCATAGACATTTTTGGCCCTTTGAGTTAAAATTAATTAACTCCCCTTTAAACATTAACCTATTAGAATACAAAAAACATTATCTTAACAGATTTTAACTTAGGTGGTTCACTTATTGACCAAATATTCAACACTCCTAAACAGCCATGGAAGATCCTCCCAATCACTTCTAATAGAAACCAGTGTGATGAGGTAAATTTTCAACTTCTCAAATTCACTCTCCCCCTCAAACAACGACCCGTTTTCTATTGAAAGAGCTGCAGTCGTTGATTGAGATGTAAAATTTACGCGCACACCCATAATGCATGGATTTTAAGTAATCCATGCCCCGACAGCGAACCGGGTTGCAATATAAAGTAATTGCAAACCATTTAGTAATTCCAAATGACTTAAAATATTTACTAAGCCCCTTTTTATTTATTATTTTTTTTATAACATATGTACCAAGGATACACGAAGGCACTTCGTTTACTCATCTTCTCCTTCTTGAAGGCGTCTGAGAGTTTCAGGGGTCAAACTCTTCATGCCTAGGCGTGGAAGAAGAAATTCGAACCGTTCTCTTGGTAATGCTTTTGTGAGAATGTCCGCAAGTTGATAGTTCGTTTCCACGAAGTAGAGTTCAACCACTCTATTTTCCACTTGCTCTCGGATGAAATGGTGACGTATGTCGATGTGCTTTGATCGAGAGTGCTGGACATTGTTACAGCAAAGAGCAATTGCACTTTTGTTATCACAGTACAGAGGAATTTTATTGAAGTCAAATCCGTAGTCTTTGAGCTGTGATCGCATCCAAAGGATTTGAGCACAACATCCAGACATGGCAATGTATTCAGCCTCTGTTGTAGATATTGCAGTGCTTCTTTGCTTCTTTGATGACCAGCTAACCAATCTATCTCCAAGAAACTGAGCACTTCCCGACGTACTTCTTCTTGAATCTTGACATCCCGCATGATCCGCATCTGCATAAGCTGTTAGTGACATGGCGTTGTCTTTCGGATACCAAAGACCCATGTTAATGGTTCCTTTCAAGTACCGAAAGACACGTTTGATAGCTTCAAAGTGCTTTTTGGTAGGCTTAGCCTGATATCTAGCACACATGCATACAACGGGCGAATACAAGGTCGGGTCTACTGGCTTTAAGTACATTAGGGATCACCAATCCTCTAAATCGAGTTTGGTCAACTTGAGATCCCCATGAGATCCTCGTCCCTTTTATGCGATCCACCTTTGGTGTAACCGGACAGTGTCTATTTCTCACATTCCATCAAACATGCCCTAATCATTTTAATGTCTCACTTCTTATAGACATTATACCACTTACAAATTTTTACTTCTTCTTCCCTACTTAGATATTAAAACACCTTTCACCATTCTTTCACAACACACTTCTTCACCAAGCTTGAAGTTGAATATGATAACTCATACGCTTACACACATTACTTATCATACACTCAACTCTCTCACAACCCTCAACAACAATATTTAAACAATTATTGTTTATTCAAGCTTGTCCCCTTCTTCTCAACAAAGGCTCTTATGTCTCACATACAACTCACTTCATAACCCACCTCCAACTCACTCACTCACATAACTCATATTTAAAATTTAATTTTTAAATCCCCCTACAACATCCACACTTTGTCCTCAAGTTTATGATATTCTTGGAATATTCCTTTATATGTCAACCAACAAAACCAATTCTACACTCAACCTCTTATAACTTTAATTTGAATTTTGAAATTCAAATATGAGAGGCAATCTACCAGCCAATCCTTAGGGAATACTCAAAGGTAATCTCTTTGTCTATTGGTTCTTTCCTTTCTCTTTGAAAATGGAAAAACACCCCAAAACTATCTTACACTTCACAAAATGTTATGTCAAATGTTTATTTGAGTTTGTTGACCTTATAACACTTTAAGTGTTAGAATGAACTTGGAAAGGTCAAAGCGTGAAGTGAATATGGGGGTTTAGCAAGAACGGGTATTTACAAAGCCAAAACTGATAATGTGATCATGGTACGCTGGGCGCGTGGGCAGCGCACCAGACACAACATTATTTTTGCCACTTCTTGGTTTTGGCCTATAAATATATAACACCCTGTGTTTTCAAGTCATTGATGACGTCAACAAATCCGCAATGTACTTTTTGTAATGTACGTGTTCACTTTAAATCATAAGCGATAGGTTAAATCGCGTACGCCAAAAATTAGCGTTCAATGTAAACGGGCACCAAACAATTAAATGTTTACATCAATCAAGGGTTATATAATTATTTTAAGAATAATTATTAACTTTGTTCATTTTATTTTTATCGGATACGTTAAGTGTATACGTTTCGCGATAAATTGCGTTTAGGCACTCCCGGAACCACAAAAACTTTTCTACGCTTCAACAAATACCCACTTTTATACCCAATACATAAAAGTTGCAAAATATATCATCTATACCTTGTATATGCCGAAATATTGGCCAAATATACAAGTTATATATCAAAAAGTCTTACACCTTTGGTCAAAAGACACCATGCTTCTTTATTACTTCACCATACCTACCATACCTTGACCAAAGACCATGCTATGGCCATACCTAAGACTTTGACCCATCCCTTGAACCATTCCATGTCCCCTTGACTAGATATGCATCCTATATACATGTACACTTGATAAATGAACACACATGCTTAAACTCTTAACTAGAAATCAAACACAATCCTCTCTTTTGGCTCAATATAGCCCACGGCTCAAACCCTTCACCATACACAATCCATACAAAATTTTCTACAATCCATACACTTCTATATACACCTATTCTAAGATATACTAAGGCATTTGCAAGCATTGAATCACCATTTCTAAGTATTTCTCAAGTAAAAGAAAGTTAGGGTTTCTATTAAGGAAAGCTAGGGTTTCTTAAGTGCAAGCTTGGTTTTTGTGGCTAAACAAGGGTTTAGCATTTGTTTCTCATCATCATCATACCTCATAAGGTCCATTTGAACTCTTTATGTTCTTACAACTTTCATTTATATGCATATGATAATTCTTTATAGCTTAAATCACCATTTAGGATTTTATCATGAAAATGAGATTTCTACTTGAAATGATCATATGGATTACTTTTATATATGTTGTGTTATTACATATATCATGTTAAAAAGGATGATAAAATATTGCATCATGTTGTTTTAATGTAAACATGATCATGGGTTAATTAGGGTTTTTAATGGTTTATTAATATGTTTCAAGCTAAAGAAATACTTATGACAAGTTAAGGTTAATTATGGACCTATGTTAATGTTGTATGGTTGCTAATATAAGGATGATATATAATATATATGAAATATAAGACATATGGTGGGTTACAAAAGTGGAAAAATATGAAAACAAAGATATATATGGACTTAACAAACTAGCATAAACATTCTGTCCAAAATTCGACATTTAACATATCCATTTTATATTTTTATAAGATAA
>BQNB010074258.1:0-27408 GCA_026074375.1 Tanacetum coccineum | reverse complement strand
AGTATTTTTAAACATTTATTTTTATTAAAAACATTAAAAAATCATAAAAAATAGAAAAATAATCAAAAAAATAAAATTCTTTTTTAGAAAATTTTCTTTTTATCGTAAAGTTTCTAGGAAAATTAGTTTTACCTTCGTAGTGTTTAATTTGCAAAATTTCAATTTTTAAAGAACGGGATTCATTCCCGTTTACATTTTTTGTGTTTTTAAGCTCATTTCAAATCCGTTTTTGTTCTAGTTTTCTTTAAACTTACTTTTTAGTCAATTAGATTTTATTTAAAATAAAAAATTCAATTTAGGTTTAATTTTAGAAATTTAGGATTTTTAATTGCCGTTTAGGGTTCCCGTTTTGCGTTTTTAATTAAAGTTTGATTTTCTGTTATTTGTTTTCGTGTTTAATTGTTATCATTTGCTTATTTTAATTTGAAAGAATTAGAAAATACAAATCAATGCTTTGTTTTCACAATCAATCATTTCTGAACATCAAACTGGTTTCAAGATTCACAAAACGTTGGGGAATAACGACCCGGGAATCATACTTCCCTCGTTTAATATACGTATTAAATTATATATACTAATAAGTATAATAAAAGTATAATATATATATAGTATATAAGAGCGAGCGCTATATATATATATAATATATATGATATTTGTGAAGATTTTCTTTTTTTAATTAACCTTTGTCCTCAAGGGTGATTTGGTAATTTCCATCATATCAAATATAATCTTAATACGTTTGTTGATTTCTACGAAACAAGACAGTATAACGATTCCATTACGGATCAGCCTTGTACAACTCTTGGTAATCTTTGCACATTTCTAGAAGAGCACCATCCTATCTTCTTGACGAATAATATCCATACCGGTGCACCCCAAGAAGAATGTACTAGGTCGAAAAAAATTCTTTTCTTAGGATTTCTTTGAGCTGTTAGACCAATTCTTGGCATTCAAAAGGTGCCAACCAATATGGCAACTTTTCCCACTGGCGTCGCATATGAAATAGGGTCAATGCGGAATTCACTTGCACGTAGGGGGTAAACCCATAGGTCTTTAGGAAATACATTGGGAAAATCACTATATACTCTCTTAGGAATGTTCCTTCAAGTTTTTTCTCGTCGCTCTTCATACAAAAAGGTATTTACGTTCTTTTCCGGTCTGTTCTTCATTAACTTCAAGTGTTTCACCATTCGGTAACATTGATACGAATTATCTTTCAAAACAAATGATTCCACATCATATCATCTCCACCTCTACCTCTAGCGACGGGTCCCTCTCTCTATATACCAACCACTAAGCTCTCACCAACTCTCTCTCTCTCTCTCTCTCTTTTACTGTTCGATAACCAATCCATTCCTACTATTACATCAAAACTTCCTAATTCGGTCGGTAGTAAGTCTATTCTGAATGAATGATTTAATACATTCAAAGTGCAACAACATAGGATGGTGTTAGTGATTACAACTTTTCCATCCGCTAATTCTACATCATAACTAGTGTCTAGTGCAGAAGGAGCAATATCAGTCAAGGTACTGAAAGCAGTAGATACAAAACTTTTATCGGCACCCGAATCAAATAAAATACTAGCATAGTGATCGTTGAGTAAAAATGTACCCGTAACCACGTTCAGGTCTTGTTGAGGTTCTTTAGTCCTTGGTATGTGCTTAATTACACATACCTTTTACCTTTAAAAACGAGCTAAAATAACCAAAAACGGACTTAAAATGCCAAATATACGCTTGTTTTGCTAATTGTATTGTGCAGGAACGGATAACTAAGAAAAGGACGAAAAACAAAGCCAAAACGACAAAACCGGACTCGGAATGGAAAAGACTGTGAAAGACAAAGCCAAATCGAAGCCGAAAAGTCAATCAAGTCAAAAAGTCAACAGAAAAGTCAACTGGTCAAAGTCAAAGTCAACCCCGACAAATCCAAAAGTCAACATGTGAAGAAATATAAGTTTGAGGGTTAAAATTGCTAAATCCCTAAACTTATATTTAAGGAGAAATAAAGAGGAAAAGAAGAGAAGGGTGAAAACTGCCATAATGCCAAAGTTTAACTCTATGGACCATTTCTGTCAAGTCCTAGAAGTTATAACAATCCAAGGACGAGTCATGCAAGGAGTTATATAACTCTTGGGGACTTGTTTTGCCAAGTCCCCAAAGTTATTTAACAAAAAGGACCATGGATGCAAAGTACCATATAACTTTGAGGGGCCAATTTTGCCCAATCCCTAAACTCGTGCCTGTCACCCCCAACCTTTATAAACTCAATTTTTCCCGCCTAAAAATGTATTCCCCCCATACCAGTCTTTACCCTTCGTTTTCTCCTCAAACCCTGCAACTATTAACCCTTAATCCCTATCACAAATCCCAATTGCCAACTTGGCAATCCCACAACTCCCCAAGACTTATTTCGATGGTTTGATGATCCGAACAAACTCCAAGGCAAAATGGAGGGCCAGGATGTGCTTTCAATTGCACTCTCACAAGAAGCACAACAAGCACATACTTGTGCTATAAAAGGCTGAAGGCAGAAGAGGAGCATATATAAAAAAAGTTTTTAAGTTTTTAGCTAAATTGTAATCTTTAAGTTTTTATTTTTAAGCTCATTGTAATGTTGTTTTAAGTTTGTATTCTGGTTAAAAGCTTGTACTCTTTTTAAAGAATTAATGCAAAATTTGGTTAAATATTCTGTCTAAAAAAGCTAATTGTGATGTTATAACTTTGGAGCAAGGCTAAGACTTGGAAGAGCCATGGTTTGTGTTTGTATTCAGAATCACAAAGGACTAGGGGGTTAGGATTAGTTTTAAGTACCTATGCATTTGGACCTTGGTAAGTTTTAAGCCTCAGTTACTGTAGCAATAGCTTATTCAGCTTATTCTTCAGCTTATTACTGTCTTTATATGCTTATTAGTGTCTAATCATGCTAAGTATGCCTCTTAGTTACTATCTTTTCATTTCCATGTAAATTGCTTAAAATCTGTCAAGAAAGCTCATTTCTGTCACTAGCTTATTATCAAATTTAAGTGCTTATTTGTTTTTCTTTTTATGTCTTAAATAGCTTAAGTAATATTAGTCTACTTAAAATTTCAGTAAACTTTAGTTTATATAAGTTTTTAAGTCACTTCTTAAAAATTAAGGGAGTGTTTGGGTCAACACTCAAAACGGGTCAAAAAGTTCTTGGTTTGGGTTGAGGTCATTAGGTTAGTTTAAGCTTAAGTTTTAAGTCTGTTTTAAGCTATTTTCAAAAGTTTTAAAGCTTCAAAATGGTTTTCCTAAAGTTTTCTAAACTATCTTTTTTAACTGTGATTTTTAAAACACCACAAGTGCTTATTTAGTTAAGCACTTGTGATTTTGAGTTAAGGTTCAAAAAAGAGTGTGTTTTGTGTGTATAAGCATAAGGCTTGTTAGGTTATACCTTTGTCTTTTTGACTGCAATCAAAGATCACACCAAAGACCTTTTTAGTACAGTTTTTAAAAACCCAAAAAGCCATTTGTTCTCCTTACATATTCAGCAAGTTTTATTGAGTTTTAAAAGTCAAAAATTGGTGCACAAAGTCTTACTTCATCGTAGGAACTTAAGTGTTCAAGCTTTTATTTTTTAGTTTTGTGCCTTATTTGGACAGCTTTTAGAAAAGCTGGTCAAATAGCCACTTGTGTTAAGCTTTAATCTTCCCCTAGGTGCAAAGGGGAGATTTTAATTAAGCCCTCTATTGCTCTTAGCTTTTTAGTGTACCACATTTTAAGTCTTATTTCTTGGCTTATTTTGAGAGTCTATAAGCCCCTTGACTAGCCCTTTAAGTTTCAAACCTTAAGAAGCTTATTTGATGGCTTATTTTTAGGCCTCAATAAGCCCCTTGACTGTTTTGCATAGCTTAGGAGTAGGGACTGCTTATTTTTCTTTTGGCATATTAGCTTATTTCTTATGCTCCAAACTTGTGTCCCTTTCAGCTTTTGTTGGTTTGTTGATAAGCCTGGTTAAGATTATTCCCATTTCCTTGTGCTTTATGAGCTTTTTAAGCCCAATATTTACACACAGTTCTAACCTCCAAGTCTAGTACTGTTGGTGGGTTTTTTTAAGGCAACGTCTTGGCTAATTGAGGCTCACCCATCATTGCTTATATTTGATTCCTAGTAGCTTATTTTGGTAGTGTAGTCAGTTGTGCATGCTTATTTGCTATTTTCATAGCTTATTTTGTGTTGAAAATAGAAGCTTTTAGCTTTTATTGCTTGGCTTAGGTTTCTGTCCGTAAGTATTTTTTACAGTTATTAGTTTTTGCTCTTACCTTTTATTGCTTATTCAAGTATAGTTTTAGGCCTACCTTTAGACTTATATAGTTCTAAAGCTTTGGTTATTGTCCATAAAGTCCAATGTTTAGCCTTTCATGCTTTTAACGCCAATCTGTAAGCATGTCTGTCAAATTCTTCATCGCTTCCTCTTCTTTAAGCTTAAGTGGAAGCTTTTCGTAAAAATGTTGTAGTTGACAAAGTTGTTAAGCACACTCGAGCTTAACAACTTTGCTTCTTTGAGTTTTCGAAAAAAAAGGGGGAAAGACAAGAGGTCCGGGTGAGCAAGACTCGAACCCGAGACCTCTCGATACAGTCCCCTTTTGTATACACTCTCACCGCTGCGCCCTTGGGTCTTTTTCGTTAAAGACTCAAGGGCTTGCATATTTAAGGGTGTTTTGGCTTTTAAGCTTATAAGCTGTGACAGCTTATTTACGGGCTTATTTTTAAGCCAATTTTGCTTTTTCTATTTTTCGTAGGATTTCTATAGTGTAGAGTATTTTTAGTAAATTTTTCAGAATTTTTCGAAGTCATTTAATATTTTTTATAATTTAATTTCGTTAAAAGTTTAATTAATTCATAAAAAATACAAAAATTATCAAAAAAATATTTTGCTTTTTTAGAAAATTTTCTTTTGTCATATAGTTTGTAGGAAAAATACAAAAAATTTCGTAGGGTCATTTTTACAACTTTTCCTTTTTTAAAGAACGGGTCCGGGTACGTTTTTTGTTTTGACTCGTTTTTGGGTCAAACGAACTCCGTTTTCGGTCTAGTCTTTTTCATTCTTCGTTATTTGTCCCGTAGAGTAGTTTAGAAGTGAAAATTTCTTCGTAGGGTTATTTTTAAAGATTTTAGGTTTTTCCCCCTTTGTTCGGGATTCGTGCTCTCGTTTTCTAGTTTAATTTCGTAATTTCTAGGTTTTTCTTAAACGTTTTAGTTTGTTATTATCTAATTTGACTTTTTCAATCTCTCAAATCAATTCCTTCATTCAAACTCAAATCTTCGACTGTATCGATTTTCCATTCCAGCCTCGTTGGGGATATAAAACGACCTGGGAAATTCTATACTATCTTGCTCGGTATTTTTGATCTTGTTGAATTTTGTAGATTTTTTTATATATATTTTTTATTGTATATATTTTTTATGGTGTAAAAACTTACCAATCAATTTTTTGCGCCGCTGCGGGGAGGCTGTGAAAGTGTATCGTGTAGTTTGACAATTTGTGTTTGAATTTGTGATTTTTTTTTGTATACTTTTATAAAAACATAAAAAGTACAAAAATATTTTTCATTTCTTTTAGTATAATTATCAGATAAAAACCAAAGAAAAACCAAAAATATAAAAACATTGTCCATAAAAAAGAAATAAAATTCACAAATTGGTAAAATACCAAAATATAATATTCTCAACTGAGGTATATCTAATAACTTCCGGTGAACTTGTTGGTTCAATTCGAACAAAGATTTTAAAACTTGTCTTTTGTGTCTCTTACGACGGAACGGCTCACCTTGAAAATTTAAACAAAACTATAAGGGGGTTATATAGAGGGTTGTTCCAAGGAATATACGGGGACCCGGAAAGAAAAATAAGCTTCGCGCTATTCTACTCATCCGCTACTGTGCGTTTTCTTTTGTTGCTACCGTTGAAGTAGTAGATTATTTGGTTTAAGTGTCTTATATCATTGTCCGTTTTTTAAAATCAATTGTAATATTAATCATTGAAAAAGCCAAAAAAATTAGTGTAGATTTTCTTTTTCATTTCTACTGTTGTGCCATGCGCCACTGTTCTCAAGGCCCGTAGACGTCGACAAACCACAAGTTCGACAAACTTCTGTTGACATCATCTAATAGTGAGAAACCTGATAATCCTCACCATTGTTACGAGGGTGATAACGTACTATGGCGCAAACATGCTCGGAATGCAACCCACCGAGGGGTACGAGGATGCGATAGTTATTCTGGAAATCACCGCAAATAACTTTGAGATCAAGCTTATTGGTCTCTGATTTTGTCCAAAACAGCAATTTTTTGGATATGGTTAAAGGAAGACCCAACATGTTCACATCCGTTATTTCAACAAAGATCAATTCTTCGATGAAGTTCCGACGTACCAAAATACGTCGGTTTTATAAACTTTTGCTTTGTCCCGTTTTTCTCGATGGGGCAGCCCCGGATATGGCTGAAAAGAAACCACCTCGTTCGATTGAAACATGGGATGATTTTGTTTCGAAAATTTATTAAAACAAATTACTTCCCTCCCTCTAAAACGACAATTCTCAGAATATGAAACATCACGAGATTTTAGCAAAAATTTTGATGAGACTCGTTTTATGAGGCTGGGATTCATTTCAATGATCTTTTAAGGGGATGCTCTCATCATGGATATTTCAGTAATTGCTATCAACTCGATACATTTACAAATTCTTCACTCAATTGATCTAGATTCATTAAACTTTGCTGCCAGGTGGTAACTTTATTAGACATACTGCCTCGAGTATGTTTAAAAAATCATCTGAGAGCAAGTCTAAGGTCGTCAAAACAAGATAACAAGCTGTTGTAGCTAAAAGAGTATAAGCTCTTCAACCCAAGCTAGTCTCATTTGTTGTTGCTGAACTCAAAAGACATGGTTGGGGCATTATTTCTTGACAGAAAGAACCCAAACCCACTTCATGTCCCCGTGTTAAAGTCGGTTTTTTTTGAAATCAGTTGTGTAAACTTGTTGGGGAGGTCATTCTTATTCAAACTGTCCAGCACTAACAGCAACATGTCCATGACAATATCCTAGAGTATGTGTCCCAGGCCCTGGCCGGCCCTATTCAACAAGCTAATTTCTGGTTATCGACATCCGATGGTCTCAAACAAATTCGAACTCCTGGTTTTCCTCCCATTCAGAATCCTCATGCAAATAGTCAAAACAATTTCAATCGAGGAAATAACTTCAATCAAAACAGAGGAAACAATTTCAACCAAGGTCAGATTTATCGACCTTCGGTCAATCAACCAGTAGCCCATCAAGGACCTGCTCCTCAGACACACAGTGTGTCAAAAACTGATTTTGAAAGATATGTCACAGCCAATGATGCAGTGGTTGAGAACACGCCAAAACCAAGGGCAAAACCTGCAATCCACACTTTGGCAAAATTTTGACTGAATGCTTTTCAAAAATTTGTTATGCTAATACAGCTTCTACTTCGGTTCTGGATCTCTTCCTGGTAACACAATGTTACCAACCCAAAGAAGATTTAAAAGGTATCACTACCCGAAGTGGTGTGTTACCATCCAAGGTCCGAAAGCAGCTAACATCATGACACATGAGGTGACACAAGGACACGGATGCCTCCTGATTATTACGGTAGCACCGAAGCACATCTACCTATGTTGTTCAATTTCAGTCTCGTAATCAAATTCGTGAGCCAGTGTTGCCTCTGTTGTTGCTCTGTCCTAAAGCATCAATATCCATTTCATCAAGGAGAATGATGAAAGCGCACAGGAAAAAAGCTAACGACCACAAATCGAGAAATTCTATGAAATCTTTAGAGATTTGAGTTTCGAGATTAGCTTTACTGTTCTTGATGCTCATTGGCTATATTCCGATTCGACTCTTAAAAAACCTTAATTAGAAAACAAAAGAAATATTGAGGGATAATTTAGCAAGAACTCATTTGAATGGGAAAACTGTTCAGCGGTCATCCTAACAAGTTACCAAAGGAAACTTGGAGCTGGACGATTTTCGGAATTCCATGTGATTTTACTGGGGATGACTAATGCAACGAATTGGCCGATCTTGGTGCGAGCATTAAAAAATTTTTTCTCATGCCTTATTTCTGTATGGACAAATATCTCTTCTGAATGACCGACTTGCATGGACTTTAGAACTAGCTCGATCGTACGAATAACTTTAAAACCGATTCGGTATCGTGAAGATGTCTTTGTTAATGTGGGAAAATTCCAATTTCCAGCTGCTTCGTAGTTGTTGATTTTGAACCAGTGAACCGAGTACCTTTGATTCACTGGAGATGTTTCTTGAAAAAACCAGTCATGCTTTGATAGATGTTATGATGGTGAGATTTACCCTTCGTGTTGGGCAGGAAGCCATCACATTCAATCTGACAAATTCAAGATACACAGCTGATTACAACCATATGACGGTAATACAAATTCGACGTTATTTGATATGGTTGTGATGAGTATTCTCATGAGGTTTAGGGATTTTCAAACGTTGATCGCTGAGTGGCAATCCCATATCCATATTTTGAAGCCATATTGTTTCTACTGCTTCTCAACTCTCACTCCTTTCGGGGACAGTGATTTTCTTTTATTTGAAAAAGCAAGCTTCGTTCTTGCTCTAGAAGATTGGATCAAACTTCCATCTGAAGTTGATTCCAACCTTATCAGGATCCTGAGGGGGACATCCTGCTTCTTGAAGAATTTTGAACGTGAACCACACCCCCCCTCCCAATATCAAGAATAAATCTGCTGGAGTTAGGAAAAGTAGCTCCAATTGTGAAGTAAACTAGTTTAATCTTCGTTGATGAACCTCACGAGAGTTGAACTCAAGGGAACTGCCACCCTAATCTTGATTACGCATTTTTGGAAGGCGACGATAAGTTGGCTGTATCATAATTGCTAAGACTTACAAAGAGAGGAAAAGGCAGCTCTTCTCAAGTTTTGAAAGTCCCACAAGTGAGCCATCGCTTGAAACTCTCGGTTATAAGGGTGTTAACATGAATTTTTGTAATCACAAATTCTAATGGAAGAGGACTACATAAACCATCTGGTGCAAGGCAGAGAAGGGGTAACCCAAAATCCACGACGTTTATCTAAGAAGGAGGTTGAAATACTCCCTTGACGCTGGATTGATTTACCCATTCTCTGACAGCCCTTGGGTAAGCCGGTTACACTGTGTACTAAGATAGGAGGCATGACGTCATCATCAAATGATGAGACTGATTGGTCACGGGGAGATGGACGAGTATGTATTGATTACAGAAAAGGAATGATGCCACCCGAATGTGAACCCTTCCCATGCCTTAAATGGACCAAATGCTCGAAAGAACTAGCAGGAAAACAAATACTACTGTTTCTCGATGGCTTTGGGTTGATTTTCAGAATCTAAATTGACCCAAATGATCAAGAAAAGACAACCATTTTCTTGCCCATACGGAACCTTTCGCCTATCGTCTTGCTGCTTTTGGGCTATGCAATGCTCCTGCACGTGTCCAACGATGTATGATGGAATCTTCCACGATATGATTGAAAAAACGATTGGATAGTATTTATGGGTTGGACTTTTCGGTCTTTGGGGACTCTTTATCTACGTTGCCTATCCCATTTGGTAAGTTGTTGAAAGCGGTGTGAAGACTACCAAATTGTCTTTTAAATTGGGAGAAGTGAGAAGAGGCCAGTTTATGGTGGAAGAAGGCCCACCTTTTAAATAATGTTCTCGGACACAAAATTTCTAAGTCGGGAATTGAGGTGATAGTGTAAGTGAAGTTATGCCAAGCTCCTCATCGACTACTGTGAAAGGTGTCGTAGTTTCCTTGGGCACGACGGTTTTTTACGCGATTCATTCAGGATTTTCTCAAAATTACCCGTCTATGGTCTCTATTTGCTTGAAAAAAGCGACTCATTTTTATTTCAGAGAGTGTATCGAATCCTTTAATACACTCAAAAGAAAATTGACTGAGGCTCCGATCTTAATTGCTCCCGACTGGGACTTGCCTTTTGAACTAATGTGTGATGCTAGCGACTTCGCAATTGGGGCAGTCCTCGGGCAAAGAAAAAACAAGCATTTTCAACCGAAAAGGAATTACTTGTCGTAGTGTATGCCTTTGAGAAATTCCGTTCATATCTTGTTATGTCCAAAAGCATAGTGTATACTGACCATTCTGCCATCAAGTATCTTTTTGCCAAAAAGGATGCTAAGGCAAGACTAGCGGTGGGTGCTAATTGCTCAAGACTTTGATATTGAAATTCGAGACAAAAAAGGAGCATAAAATCTTGCTGCAGTTCATATTTCAAGACTGGAAAATCCTCACCAAGATAAGTTCGGAAAAAGGGAAATATAATGTAGCATTTCTTATCGTGAATCCCTTGGAATCTATTGCTCTTAAACGATGATAATACCCATGGTTTGCAGAATTTGCAAATTTACCATGCGGGAAAGTTACTTGTCAAGGGAATGTGTCCCTACGAGTATAAATTCTTAAAGATGTTTAAACTATTTACTTCTTGGGAGGACCCCTTTCTATATTAAAAAAACTGTGCTGACCAAGTGATCAGACGTTGTGTTTCGGGGCAAGAAGCTTTAGACATTCTCAAAGCTTGCCACAGTGGACCCACTGGGGGACACTATGGTGCCAATTACACAGCAAGAAATGTCTCTTTAGGATTCTTTTGGTCCACCATCTTTACCAACAAGGATGCCCATGACTTTGTAACCCGTTGTGTACCATTTGTCATCGTCAAGGGAAAGATTACGCGACGTGATGAGATGCCACAGAACTCCATCCAAGTTTGCGAAATCTTTGACATCTGGAGGATTGATTTTATGGGGCCGTTCCCGTCTTTAAGAGGGAACAAGTACATACTCGTGGCTGTTGACTACTTGTCAAATGGGTGAGCAAAGCGTCCCACCATTGATGCCGAGTTGTTTGCAATTTTTGGGAAACTCTATTTTTTCTCGATTCGGTGTCCCCCGAGCTATCATATGTGATCGCGGAAACACTCTTGCAATGACCAGTTTAAAAGTCATTGCTTAAGTACGGAGTAAATCTCGTCTCTCAACGGTATCACCACAATTAAGTGGGGCAAGTTGAGGTGTCCTAAATCGTGTTTTTAAAGCGTATTCTTGGAGAGAAAAACACGTGGGAAACAATGTATTGCCTCTGGGCGGAACAACTAGATGATGCTCTTGGGACTCCGCCACAAGCGTACAAAAACACCCATCGGGTGTATCCATATAAGTTAGTGTACGGGGAAGGGGGAAGGGGGGAAGGGGACAAGTCATCTACGGTCGAGTAGAATACAAAGCTATGGGCCTCTAAGCATTCAAATTGATGTTCAAACTTGCGGGTGATCACAGTAAAGTTCAACTGAATGAACTAATTGAACTCGCTGATCAAGCCTACGAAACTCTTTAATTATAAGAGGAAAACCAAGAGGATACACGATGATAAGATTCAAAAACCGCGTTTTCACGTTGGTGGGCGTGTTTCTCCTTTTCAATTCCAGACTGAGAATTTTCTCAGCAAATTGAAATCCGTTTGGTCTGGACATTCACTGTAACCCAAGTTTTTCCTTTTGGCACTGTCAAGTTATCTCAAAACTCCGGGACCCAACTTAAAGGGAATGGCGCTCATCGTTAAAAAACATTTCTTTGGAGGGGACGTTACAAAGAGGTTGTACGGTCTCCAGACGTTCCACATGGACCAATAAATTCGGGGGATGGGTCAAGCGTTAGGACCCTAAACAAGCGCTTCGTGGGAGGCACCCCATGCTTATCAATAATAAATAAGTGTTTTTGTGTGAGAAGGCTTACATTTTCCATTACCCGTGTTTTGTCCATATTTTGTGTGCTTTGTGTTGTATGTCCAGGATTTCCCGGATTGTGAAGACTCTCATGCTCGCAGTATCCACATGAGTTTCACTTTCCTCTTGCTTCCAGACTTTGGGAAATCCTGTTTCCAAATCTAATCGACTAACGTTTTACATTTTGGCACCAATTCATAAACGGCCTTAGATTTGCGTAGGAACCCCTTTGAAAATCGAGGCGGATGTTTAGTTTAGTATGGGGGGGATCTTCGATTTTGATGTTTGCCGCAGTCTTGTTATCACGCAATCCGTTTTACACCAAATTTTTGCAAATAATACCAATAAATTCAAAAAAATTCAAAAAAAAAAAAAAAAATTCAAAAAATCTAAATAAGTTTGTTTTGTAACAGTTTTGATTTCTAATGGGTAGAATGTGGAATAATTTAACTCGTATCGGGCGTTGTTGAGCCTAGTAGTTCCTCAACTTACCGCTTGTAGGCTAAGCTTCCACGAATTCGATTATTCGTAATTTTACATAGGTGAAGAAAACAAGGATGTGATAGAGTTAAATATAAGTTTATGTGTTGAACAAAAACTTTATGAGTAACTTGTGGCTTTTTTTTCCATTAGCTTACCTAAAGTCACATAATCATCGTACTCAATTCAGTTAAACTAAGTCAATCTATGTTTTAGGAATAAACTTCGATTTTGTAACTTGATTCTTTTAAAAAGAGATTTTTTCTGTTCTTAAATAATTGAAAGTTTTATAAATGCCAAAGAGCATGAAATGAAGTATTTGATGCAATAAATGCATGAATATTGAAATTATGCCTAATAAAGCCATAACATTGATTATATGGAACAAGTAAAGATGTGTCGTGATATCCATCTCCGCTAACCACGAGGGGGGGTTCAAAACTAGAGAGGCATCTTTGATCATAACGGATTTGGTGTCTTTTGTGGTGTGATATCTCACAGATAGCGAGGTCTAGGTGTAATGTTCAAACTAGACACTTTTCCTTAGCATATTTAGGAAGAAGGTGTTGGTTGTGATTTCACCTACGCTAGCAACGGGTGGGTTTTCAAACTAAGAACACCGGTCGTTGGTTGTGATATCTTCTGCGCGAGGCCTAGTAGGTGTTTCAAAATCTATGCAACACATTCCTAGCTTTAAGAACTTCCTTGATTATAATGATGAAGATGTTGCAAAAAAGTTTATACGTTAAAATCTCGTTCTTTAAATAAGTTACAAGGTCCTAATAAGTTGTTGCTTTGGTCTGATTCATCTTGAATCACGACTATGGAATTAAGTTGATCTATGGTTGGATTTGAAATGAGTTCACACCATTTAAATCCTTATCCAGGTAGGGAGTTAAATTTCCACTAAGTTCATAAGTATGAGTGCTTAGCATTTGAGCCTTATTGACAAATGATTCTTGATTTAATTGCTTGTTTGGAACTAGTGAAAAATCGGGGACGATGAATTTATCAGTCAAGGACATCCGTTAGTCATTTATGGACGTTTTCTCATTTTATGGTTCCAAAGCTTGATATAATAAGGAAGTCAAACAGGTAGTCAAGAAAAGAAAAAGGAAAATCCAAAAATATTAGGGGCTAGTTAGGTATGAATAAAAAATAGTGGAAAACGGGACTTGTCAAATGCTTTTGATTCTTTAAGTTCACCTTTGACGAAACACTTGCTACTTTTCGACGGTTATTAGTCGAGGGGGATTCGAGATTCTTTAGTTTTGTAAATGTTTACTCATTAACAATTGCGTGGGGACACGGAATACATTAGTATGGGGGATTTTTGGTATGTGTTAATTTACACATACCTTTTACCTTTAAAAACCAGTCTTTAATCAACCAAAAACGGCGAACTAAGGAAAGGATCCGAAAAACAAAGCCAAAACGACTCAAACCGGACTCGGAAGGGAAAGATGTGAAAGACAAAGGCCAAATCGAAGCCAAAAAGTCAATCAAGTCAAAAAGTCACAGAAATGTCAACTGGTCCAGTCAAAGTCAACCCCGTACAAATCAAAAAAGTCAACATGTGAAGAATATAGGTTTGAAGGTTAAAATTGTAAATCCTTAATTATCTTTGAGGAGAAAAAAGAGGGAAAGAAGAGTGAGGGTAATAAAACTGGACCATAATGCCAAAGTTTAACTCTATGGACCATTTCTGTCAAGTCCTAGAAGTTATAACTATCCAAGGACGAGTCATGCAAGGAGTTATATAACTCTTGGGGACTTGTTTTGCCAAGTCCCCAAAGTTATTTAACAAAAAGGACGATGGATGCAAAGTACCATATTAACTTTGTCGGGGCCAATTTTGCCAATCCCTCAACTCTCCTGTCACCTCCAACCTTTATAACTCAATTTTTTCCCGCCTAAAATGTATTCCCCATACCAAGTCTGTACCCCTTCGTTTTCTCTCAAACCCTGAACTATTAACACTTAATCCTATCACATAATCCCAATTGCCAACTGGCAATCCCACAACTCCCCAAGACTTATTTCGATGGTTTGATGATCCGAACAACTCAAGTCAATATGGTAGGGCCAGATGTGCTTTCGATTGCACTCTCACAAGAAGCACAACAAGCACATACTTGTCCTATAAAAGGCTGAAGGCAGAAGAGGAGAATATATATAAAAAAGTTTTTAAGTTTTTAGCTAAATTGTAATCTTTAAGTTTTTATTTTTAAGCTCATTGTAATGTTGTTTTAAGTTTGTATTCTCGGTTTAAAAGCTTGTACTCTTTTTAAAGAAATTAATGCAAAATTTAGTTATAATATTCTGTCTAAAAAAGCAATTGTGTTGTATAATTTGGAGCAACGGCTAAGACTTGGAAGAAAGACATGGTTTGTTTTTGATATTCAGAATCACAAAGGATAGGGGGTTAGGATTTAGTTTTAAGTACTATGCATTTGAGACTGTGGTAAGTTTAAGCCTCAGTTACCTGTAGCAATAGCTTATTCAGGCTTATTCTTCAGCCTTATTATGTCTTTATATGCTTATTAGTGTTAATCATGCTAAGTATGCCTTCTTAGTTAATATCTTTTCTATTTCCATGTTAAAAATTGCTTAAATCTTGTCAAGAAAGCTCATTTATAGTCAATTGCTTTTTATCAAATTTAAGTGTTTTCCTTATTAATTTTATTTTTACCTTTTTTTTGTGTACTAAATTAGTGAAGGTAAATTTTAGTTACTTAAAATTTCAGTAAACTTTAGTTTATATAAGTTTTTAAGTCACTTCTTAAAAATTTAGGGGGTGTTTGGGTCAACACTCAAAACGGGTCAAAAAGTTCTTGGTTTGGGTTGAGGTCATTAGGTTAGTTTAAGCTTAAGTTTTAAGTCTGTTTTAAAAGGCTTAATTTTTTCAAAAAAAGTTTAAAGCCTTCAAAATGTGTTTCCTAATGTTTTCTAAACTATCTTTTTTAACTGTGATTTTTAAAACACCACAAGTGCTTATTTAGTTAAGCACTTGTGATTTTGAGTTAAGGTTCAAAAAAGAGTGCGTTTTGTGTGTATAAGAAAGGCTGTTAAAACCTTTTGATCTTTTGACTTGGCAAATCAAAACCACCCAAGACCTTTTTAGTACCAGTTTTAAAAACCAAAAGCCCTTGTTCACCTTACAAATTCAGCAAGTTTTAATGAGTTTTAAAAGTCAAAAATTGGTGCACAAGTCTACTTCATAGTAGACTTAAGCTGTTCAAGCTTATTTTTTAGTTTTGAGCTTATTTGACAGCTTTTAGAAAGCTGTCAAATAAGCCACTTGTGTTAAGCTTTAATTTCCCCTGGTGCAAAGGGGAGATTTTAAGCCCTCTTTGCTTAAGCTTTTAGTGTACCACAGTCTAATTTCTTGGCTTATTTTGAGAGTCTATAAGCCCCTTGATAAGCCCTTTAAGTTTCAGACCTTAAGAAGCTTATTTGATGGCTTATTTTTAGGCCTCAATAAGCCCCTTGACTGTTTTGCATAGCTTAGGAGTAGGGACTGCTTATTTTTCTTCTTGGCTTATTCAGCTTATTTCATAAGCTCAATTGTGTCCCTTTCAGCTTATGTTGTTTGTTTGATAAGCTGTGTTAAGCTTATTCCCATTTCCTTGTGCTTTATGAGCTTTTTAAGCCCATATTTACACCAACAGTACTAACCTCCAAGTTAGTACTGTTGTGGGTTTTAAGCCACTTCTTGGCTTATTGAGCTCACCCCATTGCTTATATTTGATTCCTAGTAGCTTATTTTGGTAGTGTAGTCAGTTGTGCATGCTTATTTGCCATTTTCATAGCTTATTTTGTGTTGAAAATAGAAGCTTTTAGCTTTTAAGCTTGTCTTAGTTTCTGTCCACTTAAGCCTTTTTAACAGCTTATTTAGTTTTAGCTCTTAACCTTTTATTGCTTATTTAGTATAGTTTAGGCCTCCCCTTAGCTTATTTAGTTCTAAGCTTTGCTTATTTGTCCAAAAGTCCAAATGTCTTAGCCTTTCATAGCTTTAAGCCAATCTTTAAGCATTCTGTCAACTTTAAGCTTATTTTTAAGCTTATTGACAGCTTTTCGTAAAAAGTTGTAGTTGACAAAGTTGTTAAGCCCCACGAGCTTAACAACTTTGCTTCTTTGAGTTTTCGAAAAAAAAAGGGGAAAGACAAGAGGTCCGGGTGAGCAAGACTCGAACCCGAGACCTCTCGATACAGTCCCCTTTTATAACATCACATACCGCTGCGCCCTTGGGTCTTTTTCGTTAAAGACTCAAGGGCTTGCATATTTAAGGGTGTTTTGGCTTTTAAGCTTATAAGCTGTAACAGCTTATTTACGGGCTTATTTTTAAGCCAATTTTGCTTTTTCTATTTTTCGTAGGATTTATATAGTGTAAAGTATTTTTAGTAAATTTTTCAGAATTTTTCGAAGTCATTTAATATTTTTTATAATTTAATTTCGTTAAAAGTTTAAATAATTCATAAAAAATACAAAAATTATCAAAAAAATATTTTGCTTTTTTAGAAAATTTTCTTTTGTCATATAGTTTGTAGGAAAAATACAAAAATTTTCGTAGGGTCATTTTTACAACTTTTCCTTTTTTAAAGAACGGGTCCGGGTACGTTTTTTGTTTTGACTCGTTTTTGGGTCAAACGAACTCCGTTTTCGGTCTAGTCTTTTTCATTCTTCGTTATTTGTCCCGTAGAGTAGTTTAGAAGTGAAAATTACTTCGTAGGGTTATTTTTAAAGATTTTAGGTTTTTCCCCCTTTGTTCGGGATTCGGGCTCTCGTTTTCTAGTTTAATTTCGTAATTTCTAGGTTTTTCTTAAACGTTTTTGTTTGCTATTATCTAATTTGACTTTTTCAATCTTTCAAATCAATTCCTTCCTTCAAACTCAAATCTTCGACTGTATCGATTTCCCATTCCAGCCTCGTTGGGGATAAACGACCCGGGAAAATTCTATACTACTTCTCGGTATTATTGATCTTGTTGATTTTTAGACTTATATATATTTTATATTTTATATATTATATATATGGTGTAAAAACTTACAATCAGTCCTCATCACATATGCTCTTCCAGGAGCACCCTCAGTTGGTTGGTCCTTCTTGTTGGGACATTTATTCTTGTAATGCCCCTTCTCCCCGCATTCGTAACAAGTCACTACCTGCTCTGTGTTGCTTCCAGTTGCTGGATTCTTACTTTTGCGGTCCTTGCTTAGATGACCCACTTTCTAATAATTCATGCACTTGAGAGTGCACTAATGATGCATAAAATTGTTTTACATAATTAATTGCCAAGTTTTAAATTTATAAAACTCATCTACCGATAAACGCACTAACGGACAGAGAACCCGATCGTATATAGTGCAGTAGTTTGGTAAATCCGAGGTCGTCCCAAGAGCTAAGGTTTACTAGTTTAACAAATCTATTATAAGCTATCTTTCTTTCGATTAGAACACAAGACATACACAATCAAAATCGTTTTGACCTACCTGAGACCCTATTGAAGAGATCTTGATGCCACCTTGGTATGGAAACAATGTAAAAGACTTATAAGGGCTATCGTGTTTGGGGTATTGTAAGGTAAAGTCTAGATGAGTTGTCAATGAAAAGGAGTGTGGAGATGCTGCGTTGGAAGTTAGTTTGATGGGACAAGAAGAGTTATTTAAATATATGGTTGATGCTAGAGATGAGATGGTGCCGTGCGTTTCTTATGAGTGTAAATTAGGGTGGTATGGGGAGTTTAGACACACACATTAGGGTTAGAGATCATGGTTTTATATCACTATCACTATATCTCTTATGAGGCCCGGGTTCATTGACTAAATTTTATATGGCCAAGGTTAAAGGATGAAGGACAGGGTTTTGCTATAAAATGTAGACCGAAACTTTTAACTGTTAGTGTATGGGTTGATATTACCAAATAGGAGTTGGGCCGAGTATTTATAAAGTATTTTTGGGCTTACTATTCGCATTGACTGATAACTGTGCACGCATACAGCCTTGTGATATGCGAAATTTACATATTCACTTGTGTGGTGCATAGTAAAATACAAGTATATCCGAAAATTGGCAACTATGGCTTGGGCTTGTATTAGCGGATTGAGTCGGGTAGAAAAACAAAATTATGTCGGATCATGTCTAAGAGACCGGGTATAAGGCCATTTTGAGCTAAATTTTTTTAGTTTATGTATTATGAGCTAAAATTTGATTAATGGTTTTTAACCAGAATTTAAAATGACAAAGTGACAATATTTTTTTAAGTGACGAGACCGGGATCAATCTTAATAAAGAATCATGGAACTTAAATTTTAAAGGCTAGATTTGATATGGATTTTCTAAGTGACTACGGAGTTGATTGGATATCTCTTATTTGATATTGAAGTCGGATTTCACGAAGGCATGTTCTTATTTTATCTGAAAGTCGGGGTTGGTTGGATGCATGACTTTCAATGATAACTTGCTCGAGCTTAAGATTTAAGTTGAAAACTTGGTTTATCTAGTTACCAGCAGTCGGGGTGGATGGTTGATGACCTAGTTAACTATTACTTAAAGGAGTTACGTTGTAGTACTCAGTGTCACACGCTGAAGTCGTTGTGGATAATCGCAAGAGGTGATGAAAGTCTCATACTTTGGGAGGGGTATTTAGTACTTAGAGATTTGCTTAGAGCATAAATTCTCTACACCATTTTTCCAACATTAGTGCAAGCTTAAGTCACAAGAACGGGGAATTCTAATTTAGTTTCAAGTTTGGTATATTGGATTTACTCCATCAGTGGTCACTTCAAATAGCCTATAAAGGGGTTGGTAAAGATAGTCAGAGAGAGTTTATGAGTAGAGATTTGATCAGCAGTTGATTCTTATGGGATATATGTGAAATAATTTATTCTTTTCACAAGATTTCAAGTATATGTGCGTACAGTGTTTTGCTGATTCTGAGGTATCAAAACCAGCAAGGGGGAGGAGACATACATCTGAACTCCGGCTGCCCCCCCCCTGGGGGGGGGGGGGGGGGGGGGGGGGGGGGGGGGTGGGGGGGGTGTAATGACAACGAGTACACGTGACGAACTTCGTGTCTTTTTCTTAATTTAGGTCATTCTGGGAAGACTAATGTCATAACCGCAGAGAAAATCCATGTTTTAACTCGTAGCTTTTGGTGTACCATTCCAACTACATAGGGGAAGAGATGTAAGAAATAGTTTCTGATGAAAAAAGAGGTACATAATGGTATGGTGATTCCTCTAGATAGTTAATATCCTGCAGGAAGAAATGAGTTCATCCGGGACTTAGTTGACTTTGGTGTTATCATTTTGACTACTTGGAGGGTTTAATTGTCAACATCCGGGACTTAGCTAACCTTGGGTGTTACAAGAAATATCATCATTATCCTGAAGGAAGGAATGCGCACGTCCGGGACTTAATTGACTTTGATGCTACGATTTTGACTTCATGAATGGGATAGAGTGTGTACTTTGGGTTTTTGGGCTTCATACAATGAGACTGGTTGCATCTCTTCATCTACATGGGGGAAGAGATATCTTGATACTTTTGGTATGCATTACTTGAGCTTCCAGTGGGAAGAAATGTGAGAAGAATTATTCAAGCGTGAGAAGATATGTTGCTGATCCAGTTAATGTTTCCCCAAACAGTTAATCACTAAGCTTATTATCAAAGGAGCAATATTTGATGTGGTTTGCTACTAATTCCGTTGTGCACTTAATTATTCTAAGCTTGAAAGAAAGCTTTGAAACTGCTCAAGAGAGGATTGCTTGTTTGGGGGGAAGCTATTAAAGCTTCAAAATGAAAAATATGTGGCATGAATTAGGGGGAAGCTAATTCAGAAGCTTCTCCTTAACCAGAAGTGTATGGGTTACTCAATTTGTGCCTATTACAGTATTTCTCCTAAAAGGTACTATAAAGATGATTCATGGTGGAGTGCAGGCTTGAAGCAAATGAAAAACAGATTCTAGAAAACTTTGACATGACCAGAAGTGCAGGAGAATGAAATTTTCAAGACATGCAGCTAATTCAAAAACTTCGAGATGACAAGAAGTGTATGAAGAAAGTTGAGCCTTCAAGCAGATCAATGGCCATTGAAGACATCATCAACATTGAAAGCTTCGTGGAAGCTCTTGTTCTTAATCATTATGTACTTGTTAGGAAAATACTATAAGTAATTCCGTATATCGTCCCATGGGGGAAGATTGTTAGGATTTTGTTTTATGTGATAACATTACGAAATTAGCATAGTTTAAGATACCACCACACGTAGGGACTAAAGTTGTCAACTTAGCATACTTATGTATGAGATTGTGGTATAAATACCCTTTCATTGCTTCCATAGAGGGGTGAGACTCTTGTAAACTTTTCACTTTTCATAATTTTACACACACTAGTTTCTCCCTTTACTTCCATGGAGGGGTGAGACTCTTGTATGAGATGGTGGTATAAATACCCCTCTATTGCTTCCATGGAGGGGTGAGACTCTTGTAAACTTTTTACTTTTCATAATTTTACACACACTAGTTTCTCCTTTTACTTTTCTTCTCCTCTAAAACATCATATGGTTTGATTCACCAAGACCACCAGATCTACAATTCTTTTAAACTTAACACCCTCATTTATGATTGTACTAAATACTTTGATTATGAGAGCCCTATAAATAGAGGTTTATTTGTAGTTTGTGAGATCAATATCAACAAAATATATTTCTCGATTCCCTCTAATTTTTTCTTCCATATCTTACATGTGTTGCTATTAGGCTGTTGTTTTACAACAAATTTAAAAATATTATAGCCAATTAAAGAAATATTTAACTTCTTTTTATTAAAAATACTTATAATTTAAAATAATAATTAAGAGAATCTTTCTAAATAAGGAAACAATCTTTTTTTTGAAATACGAAAGTCCATACTTTTTGTTTTCCTTTACTGGATAAAAGATTAGCATGAAGCATGTGGACTCGTTGGAACCAGATAAGCTCGTGAGTTGTACCACCACCCTCTCTTTAAACAAAATCAAAAACACATCTACAACTAAAACAACCAAAACCACCTGATCTATCACCAATACCACCAAATATGCCACCAAAACCAATAAAGCACAACAAACCGTGATGGTTGTGGCTGATGGTGACGGTGTAGATGGTGGCGGCGACAATCGGCAAAGGTTGCGGCGGTGGAGAAGGTGTTGGCGGTTGAGGCAAAGGCGTTATTTTGTTGGCAGAAAATGAGAGAGATGATGATTTTTTTTGTTTGTGGTTATTTATATCTTGTAGGTTAGATTTTAGAGCATGGATTAAAAACATGAATTAAAGATTTAGGGGTTTTTAATAGGCGTTTTTTATGTGAGCTATGGCTTAATGTCTGGGCTGTTACAAAATGGGCGCTATTAATTTTGAGGGTTGTTACAACTTTAGGAACGAGGCATGCAGACCCGTGCGATGCACACGGATTGTGTCAAATTTTTTTCTCATGTGGTTGCTTGCATAATGATTTTGTTAGAATGTTGATGCGTTAGTCTGATTGTGTATAGTTTGGAAATTGGCCGTGTAATGTTTAGATGCGTTGTTGAACATGCAAACCCGTGCGATGACACGGTTTGTATCTTAAGTGTTTATTGCTAAATGATTCAGGATATACAAATAAAGCCTAAGAAAGGTTTAGTATCTAATTAAGTGATTTTTTAAAACCTTTTTTCTCTGAAATAAATGTTTGGACCATGTCAAATAATATTTACCATCTTAATCTTCAATACTACATTCTTTATATATATGCTACGCACACTCGTAGTTTGCTCAAAGTAAATTCGAATAGACAAACAATTGATCAATAATCATTAATACTCGATGATATTGAGGTTCAAGAGGCATTTTGGGTTCTGTACTTATGCACTCTCTGGGTGAGACAAATCCTTTAAAGATACAAACCCATAATTTTACGGGGCTCAATCTTTTAGATATACCATTGATGCATGCCATGTATTCATCATGGATTTGTTCAATATACAAAGCTTGTGTATACAAACATTGAAGCCTACACAATATATACATCAATAGAACACACACATAAATTACTTATCTATAACAACAAAAAAAAAAGTTCTAAAGCCTAAAGCTTAAAGCCTAATTTCGAAATTTCGGGTTTCCTTTCATGGGGATCCTTAATTTCGACCAAAAGAGTATACCGAACACTATTCGAATGGACCAGGTGGTGTAATTACGGGTTCCCTTTCATGGGGTCCATTAATTTCGGACCAAAAGAGAAGAGTGGCTTATCTTATAACAACAAAAGAATAATAGTTCTAAACGCCTAAAGCCTTTAATGCTAAAAAGCCTAAAGCCATAAAGACTAAAGGCCTAAAGCCTAAAGCCTAAAGCTTAAAAGCATAAACCCGAAAGACTAAAGTTAAACAATGTACCAAATTTTTGGGTTCCCTTTCGCATGGGGTTCTAATTCGATTAAAAAAGAGAATACAAATACACTGTTCGAATGGACGAATTCAAGTGTTTCCTTTCAAGGGGATCCTAATTTCGTCCAAGAGAGAAGAGAGAAGAGTTTCTGAGGATGAATAGAATGGTGGTTTAGGGACCCCCTATTTTTAGTGTTTGGATTAGGGTTAGCTTTGAGAAAAATATACATAATATCGACACAAATGGTCCTATCTCTCTTTTTTATCTTGGACAAAAATGTCCCTAACTCATTAATATGCTTGCATTAAATGTATAAACCTCTACATATTTTTCGGTTTTAATACATGGAGAATGGGGTACTCCTCAAGATGATTATCAATGTATGCAGTAGGGTTTTGTATTTATGGCTCTCTGGGTGAGACAAATCATTTAAAGATACAGTCCCATTAAATTTAGAGGCTCAATCTTTTAGTATAATAGAAGATTTAAAAGGATTAAATGAGTTGTTACATATTGGGTTGTTACAATCATATTAAGACATTTAAATTTTCATTTATAACTTGTGTATCTATTGACTTTATAGTAAAAGTAAGACAAATCTTTCTATAATAAGTAATTTTTTTTACTTAAAATTTTAAATACTTCTAATTTTAAAAATTGGCTAAATGCTTTATAAAGTAGTAGAGATTTAACAACAATTTTTATAATTCTAATCACCAAATATGTATAAATATGAAAATCACGAGTTCATTAAATGTTATTTATATAATTATGGTAAGCTTAATCATCACCCATAAGGTTGTGGTTTAAAATAATCAATAAAATCTTTTAAATAGTTAGATTATATACAAAATATTCGGACTTGATGCTCTATGTGTAACAACCGGACAAAAAAAGTAGATTGGTGCTTTTTTAGATAAAATCAAAATATATGGTCAAATCCTCAAGAACCAAAAGACTCCTGGGCTAGCTCACTAAGCGTATTTTTGGGTATGTGAGTTTTTCACCAGTATAAAGGTTGTGGGTTCAAGCCTCGTTGAAGACATGTGTAAAATATATTGTGAGATATGTGTGAAAAAAAAATGTCGTTCTAAAAAAAAAGGGAAAAAGAGAGCGTTTGGTGTTCAACTCATCAACTGTGTTTGTTTGTTTAGTAAAACTGTAAAACGTATATTCAGCTCTAACAAAACCAAATAAAAAAATAGTGTCTGGATACAGTGGCGGATCTAGGATTCGGAAGTAGGGTATGCACTATTTTTTAAGTGCGACTAATATTTCGGTTTTTGGGTCGGTTTTTTTTTGGTTCGGTTTAGGCCCCCAAAAAATTTAAGAGGTTCGAGTAACAAAAAAGTTAATTTGGCTAATAAATCCGGGTTATTTAACTAAAATGCTGGTATAGTTTTGGTACGAGTTGAATAAGATCAAAACTAAAACAATAAAAACATAATTAAACGAAATATGAAACAAAATACGATGAATATCGTTTTTAAAGTCCGAAGGTCCATAAACAAAAATCTTAGATTCAAAATTACATATGTATCCAAAAATATAGTTGAGACCTTCTAAGATTAATAAATGAAACGAGAAAAACATATATTTCTAAACAAATAAAACCTCGAATTTTAGAAGCATAAACTAATACTTTGCAATTGTTATTTGGGGAAAATGGGCTCATTTATTTTATTTGGTATTTTGGTATGTAATTAAATTAGTTAATTTACTTAGATTTTACATGTATTTTAAATGGGTTTTACTTTTGTTAAACATGGGCTTAAGAATCAAGATTGATGTTTTGACTTTTGTGTATATACAACTTAACTTTTTTCGAATGACGGTATGCAGTCAACTTTTAAAGAGTGTCTTATAAATTTTTTTTACAATATTTAAGACTAATAAATTTTTTTATAGGTTATGCAAGTGCATACCCTAGTGTTAGGAATACGAAAGTATCAGTCACTACCATAAATATCGTTAGATATGTAAGGAATATGAAAAATAAATAGGTTAGTAGAATAAATCTCATGAAAGCCCCTATGGACTTAAGCCATAGCCGGCCTATTGTAAGTATAAATACCCTTTCCATGCCATAGAAAGGGTCGTTAGTTGATTCATTTTTCACACATAATCTAATTTACTCTCTTTCACTTTCTCTCACTAGAAAATCTTCTTACCAACTTTCTGCTATAGTTCTTTGTGGGTTTTCTTTAAGGATTACTAAATATTCATTACAATTGGTTTCAAGACCAGGGGTAATAAAACTTGTTTTTGTGTGCACATGCGTTCTTTTTCTCACTTATTCTCGTTACTTTTATTTTTTCTTTTGGTTCGAATTCTTGAAACACACTAAAGATCTTTATCTTTCAAATTTTTTGTGTTAAAATCCATAAAGTTTGTGTTTTTAAGGTTCTCCTAGTCTTAGAATAGCAAGAAGTACATTTTTAAGTGATTTGAAGTGTTTGAAGATGGCTTTTTATACACACTGTTTGAATTCGGCGATTCATACGTTGTTGAATTGGGCGATTTATTCATGTTTGATTTCGATGATTTATACGTGTTGAATCCGGCGATTTATACGTTTGGGTATAAGGCGATTTATACATGTGTAGTTCCGGCGATTTATACGTGTGTCAAAGTCGGCGATTTATACGTTTTTGGATTTGGCGATTTATACGTGTGTATATCCAGTGATTTATACGTGTTTCAAATCCAACGATTTATACATGTTTTTAATCCATCGATTTATACGTGTGTTAACATCCATCGATTTATATCTAGGTCAAAATCCAGCGATTTATACCTAAGTCAAAATCCAGCAACTTATACCGTTTTTAATCCGGCGATTTATACAATCTTCTAAAAGGCGATTTATGCAAGCTTTCTTAAGGTGATTTATACGTTACACTTGGGTGACTTATACACTTGCCTTTAGAGATTTACACCATATTGCCTTGGAGATTTATATGGTTTTTCTTTTATTTGTAAAATCCCGTGAAGTATTCACTTATTTTCTCGATTTTATCAAGAATTGTAAAATCCCGTGTAATCTTAAGACTTATTCACTTAAAACAAACAACAATTTAACACAACAACCTCTTATCACTGAACGATCAAAAAGTTATCTATTCTCATCTTATCACATCTAAAATCAAACATGGATTCAATAATTCCATTTAGACAAAAGAATACTCTTGTTGAGTACATGATACTCTCTGGTGCTGACAATCTTCCACCAATGTTGGACAAAGACCTGTATGATTCTTGGAAAAGTATAATGAAACTTTATATGCAAAACAGAGAGCACGGAAGAATGATACATGAATCAGTTGAACACGATCCACTCATTTGGCCTACAATTGAAGAAAATGGGGTGACTAGGACAAATAAATATGTTGAATTGTCTGCTACAAAGAAAATTCAAGCTGATTGTGATATGAAGGCAACTAATATCATTCTTCAAGGTCTAGCAGCTGATATCTATTCACTTATTAATCATCACAGAGTTGCCAAGGCTCTATGGGAAAGAGTTCAACTACTAATGCAAGGTACCTCATTGACAAAGCAGGAAAGGGAGTGTAAACTATATGATGCATTTGATAAGTTTGCTTACATCAAGGGGGAATCACTTCATAAGTATTACTTGAGATTTACTCAGCTGATCAATGACATGAACATTTACAAAATGAAATTGGAGCAATTTCAAGTCAATACCAAGTTCTTAAACAGTCTCCCACCTGAATGGAGTAAGTTTGTGACTGATGTCAAGCTTGTAAAATATTTGCATACTACCAACTATGATCAGCTTCATGCATATCTTGAACAACACGAACTCCATGCAAATGAAGTCTGTATTATGTGTAAACACAATCAAGATCCACTTGCATTATTTGCTAACCATCAAATGACACCATCTCACTTCAACACTTATCAATACTCATACAACAATCCTCAGTTCCAACAACAGTTTTCACCATCTCAATCTCCTTATTATGGATCAATTCCTCCCACACAACATTACTCAACTACTTATCCATCCACAACTCTTGCAATTTCTTATCCCGTTCAACACCATATCCAAATGCTTCTCATCTATCCGGTCAGCAAGGAGGCTTGTTACACAACCACATTTGGTTCCTTAAATGAATATATTTCTCTCAGTTAATCAACAAACACATATGGCTGAATTTCCTTAGATAGACTCTGGTCTAGCAGTTCTTGTGTTTAAGCAAGGAGATGACCCTATTGATGCCATTAACAAAATGATGTCATTTTTGTCTACTGTCGTCACATCTCGTTTTCCATCTACCAATAATCAGCTAAGAAACTCATCCAACCCAAGATAACAAGCAACTATTCATGATGGACGGGTGATTGTTTAACCACTTCAGGGGAGACAAAATTCTTATGCTACTGGTATTTCAGTGTAACACCCCCTTATTTGACATATAGCAGCGAAAGCTAATTTGGGGTATTACTTCATGAATCAACAGTCATAATCATAGAAAATGACTCAAAAGAGACATTTTAGAAAATTAAGTTATCATTCAATATAATATCAGAGTTTTACAAAAGAGAGGTCCCCAAGATACATTAAAAACATAAAGTTGAATGATAACAAGTTTGGACGTTCTCAAGTCCAATTCCACTCCATACCATAGCGTTGCTTAGTTACCTGTGATAAACATGCTAAAAGGGTCCACCT